>QVRM01003252.1:0-55340 GCA_003439945.1 Dermanyssus gallinae | reverse complement strand
TACACACCACATCACATCACACACGATATCAGATTACACATCACATCACACACACCATATCAGATTACACACCACATCACACACCATATCAGATTACACACCACACATCACACACATATCAGATTACACACCATATCAGATTACACATCACATCACACACCATATCAGATTACACACCACATCACACACCATATCAGATTACACCACATCACATCACACACCATATCAGATTACCACCACATCACATCACACACCAGATCAGATTACACACCACATCACATCACACACCATATCAGATTACACACCACATCACATCACACACCATATCAGATTACACACCACATCACATCACACACCATATCAGATTACACACCACATCACACACCATATCAGATTACACACCACATCACATCACACACCATATAGATTACACACCACATCACATCACACACCATATCAGATACACATCACATCACACACCATATCAGATTACACATCACATCACACACCATATCAGATACACACCACATCACATCACACACCATATCAGATTACACACCACATCACACACCATATCAGATTACACACACATCACATCACACACATATCAGATTACACACCACATCACTCACACACCATATCAGATTACACATCACATCACACACCATCAGATTACACACCATATCACATCACACACCATATCAGATTACAACCACATCACATCACACACCATATCAGATTACAACCCACATCACACACCATATCAGATTACACACCACATCACATCACACACCAATCAGATTACACACCATATCAGATTACACATCCATCACACACCATATCAGATTAACACCACATCAACACACCATATCAGATTACACACCACATCACATCACACACCATATCAGATTACACACCACATCACATCACACACCATATCAGATTACACACCACATAACATCACAACACCATATCAGATTACAACCACATCACATCACACACCATATCAGATTACACACCACACATCACACACCATATCAGATACACACCACATCACACACCATATCAGATTACACCACCACATCACATCACACACCATATCAGATTACACACCACATCACATCACACACCATATCAGACACACATCACATCACACACCATATCAGATTACAACATCACATCACACACCATATCAGATTAACACCACATCACATCACACCATATCAGATTACCACACCACATCACACACCATATCAGATTACACACCACATCACATCACACACCATATCAGAGTACACACCACATCACATCACACACCATATGATTACACATCACATCACACACCTATCAGATTACACAACCACATCACATCACACACCATATCAGATTACACACACACCACATCACACACCATATCAGATTACACATCACATCACATCACACACCATATCAGATTACACACCACCACCCACATCACAACCATATCAGATTACACACACATCACATCACAACCATATCAGATTACACACCACATCACATCACACACCATATCAGATTACACATCATCACATCATCACACACCATATCAAGATTACACATCACATCACACACCACATCACATCACACACCATATCAGATTACACATCACATCACAACCATATCAGATACACACCACATCACATCACAACACCATATCAGATTACACACCACATCACACACACACCATATCAGATTACACACCACACCATCACACACCATATCAGATTACACAACATCACATCACAACCATATCAGATTACACATCACATCACATCACACACCATATCAGATTACACATCACATCACATCACACACCATATCAGATTACACATCACATCACACACCACATCACATCACACCATATCAGATTACACATCACATCACACACCATATCAGATACACCACATCACATCACACACCATATCAGATTACACACCACATCACATCACACACCATATCAGATTACACACCACATCATCACACACCATATCAGATTACACACCACACCACCACATCACACACCATATCAGATTACACATCACATCACATCACACACCATATCAGATTACACATCACATCACATCACACACCAATCAGATTACACATCACATCACACACCACATCACATCACACACCATATCAGATTACACATCACATCACATCACACACCATATCAGATTACACACCACATCACATCACACACCATATCAGATTACACATCACATCACACCACATCACATCACACACCATATCAGATTACACACACATCACATCACACACCATATCAGATTACACACCCATCACATCACACACCATATCAGATTACACATCACATCACATCACACACCATATCAGATTACACACACACATCACACACCATATCAGATTACACACATCACATCACACACATATCAGATACACATCACACACACCACAAACATCACACACATATCAGATTACACATCACATCACATCACACACCATATCAGATTACACATCACATCACACACCACATCACATCACACATATATCAGATTACACATCACATCACACACACATCACATCACACACCATATCAGATTACAACCACATCACATCACACACCATATCAGATTACACATCACATCACACCATATCAGATTACACATCACATCACATCACACACCATATCAGATACACACCCACATCACATCACACACCATATCAGATTACACATCACATCACACACCATATCAGATTACACATCACATCACATCACACACCATATCAGATTACACATCACATCACACACCATATCAGATTACACATCACATCACATCACACACCATATCAGATTACACAACCACATCACATCACACACCATATCAGATTACACACCACACCACATCACACCATATCAGATTACACATCACATCACAACACCATATCATTTACACACCACATCACCACACACACCATATCAGATTACACACCACATCACATCACACACCATATCAGATTACACATCACCACACACCATATCAGATTACACACCACACAATCACACACCATATCAGATTACACACCACATCACACACCATATCAGATTACACACCACATCACATCACACACCATATCAGATTACACACCACATCACATCACACACCATATCAGATTACACATCACATCACACACCATATCATCACCACACCATATCAGATTACACACCACATCACATCACACACCATATCAGATTACACATCACATACATCAACACACCATATCAGATTACACATCACATCACACCATATCAGATTACACACCACATCACATCACCACACCATATCAGATTACACATCACATCACACACCATATCAGATTACACATCACATCACATCACACCACATATCAGATTAACATCACATCACACACCATATCAGATTACACATCACATCACATCACACCATATCAGATTACACATCATCACACACCACATCACATCACACACCATATCAGATTACACATCACATCACATCACACACCATATCAGATTACACATCACATCACACACCACATCACATCACACACCATATCAGATTACACATCACATCACACACAATCACATCACACACCATATCAGATTACAACCACATCACATCACACACCATATCAGATTACACATCACATCACACACCATATCAGATTACACATCACATCACATCACACACCATATCAGATTACATCACATCAATCACACACCATATCAGATTACACACCACACCACATCACACACATATCAGATTACACACCACATCACATCACACACCATATCAGATTACACACACACCACACACCATATCAGATTACACACCACATCACATCACACACCATATCAGATTACACACCACATCACATCACACACCATATCAGATTACACATCAAATCACACACCATATCACATCACACACCATATCAGATTACACACCACATCACATCACACACCATATCAGATTACACACCACATCACATCACACACCATATCAGATTACACACCACATCACATCACACACCATATCAGATTACACACCACACCACATCACACACCATATCAGATTACACATCACATCACATCACCACACCATATCAGATTACACACCACATCACATCACACACCATATCAGATTACACACCACATCACATCACACACCATATCAGATTACACACACATCACACACCATATCAGATTACACACCACATCACATCACACACCATATCAGATTACACACCACATCACACACCATATCAGATTACACACCACATCACATCACACACCATATCAGATTACACACCACATCACATCACACACCATATCAGATTACACATCACATCACACACCATATCACATCACACCATATCAGATTACACACCACATCACATCACACACCATATCAGATTACACACCACATCACATCACACACCATATCAGATTACACACATCACACACACCATATCAGATTACACACCACACCACATCACACACATATCAGATTACACATCACATCACATCACACACCATATCAGATTACACACCACATCACATCACACACCATATCAGATTACACACCACATCACATCACACACCATATCAGATTACACATCACATCACACACCATATCATTACACACCACATCACATCACACACCATATCAGATTACACACCACATCACACACCATATCAGATTACACACCACATCACATCACACACCATATCACATCACACATCACGTCACATCACATCACACACCATATCAGATTACACACCACATCACATCACACACCATCGATTACACACCATATCAGATTACCTACACATCAACACATACGTCACATCACACACCAATACAATACTCCACATCAGATCCACCTCCCATCACCACACCATATCAGATTAACACATCACAATCATCACACACCACTCACCACACCCATATCAGATTCACATCACATCACCACATCACATCACACACCATATCAGATTACACACACATCACTCACACGACAGCTACACACATCACGTAATCACATCACACACTATCAGATTACAAACCAACACACACACACCATATCAGAGTACACATCACATCACACACCATATCAGATACACATCACATCACATCACACGACAAGGCTAATCGCCTCCAGTGTACTCTATGGAAAGACCGAGGCGTTATATTGAACAGGCCTTAGGCGCACCCGGGAAAGGGAATGGAGGCACATCCCAGCACATAAGCCAGAAAAGTCGTCCAGATGTCTCAGCACCTATCTCATATCCACCCACGCAAGGGAGGCGCCGGCTTATCTTAGCGTCGCTTTCTATTGTCAGTCGCCGAATTCATGGCACTGTATACAGCGTTAGTGTGGGCAGACATGGCGTTGCCGGGCCGCGCAGAGAACCATCGCTATGCGCGTCTGCAGGTGATACAGAGCGGTTAGTACAGACATTCTATTAGTGCTCGTACATCAGCTGACATAGGATCTGTTGTCGGCTAGGCGCAGCGAACGACGTTTCAACGGGGATGTTGCCTGGACACAGGCGAGAGAATGGACTCTACCTGAGTGGGCTACCGCCTGAGCCCGCCCCCAACCGGAGACAGCCCCCGGTCATTGATCCCTCATCTCAACAACTAGCACAAAGACCCTGTTTAGGGTCATCTAATATACTATGTAACATAAATCCGGATTGGACACGGCCAGTTTTAGGTGAATATGTGCAGAATAGATAAATCATCAACAGATAATTGTGTGCTCTGTACTTTCGGAGAGCCGGATAACGTGAATTACATAGTGGCTTACTGTTCGAAGATGACCCACATTCGCACCGGCACAAACTACGCAGGGGCTCGAGGGAAAAGACCCTCCATTGACACTAGGATGATGTCTAGCCAGTCAGACTGGAATGAAGCGCTTAGACGCTATGATGCGAGGAAAGATGCTTCTGAAGGAGGTCAGACGAGGGCGGCTGACACACGCGGTTCCACTCCCATCTGCTTCAATGCATGAAGACCTAGGACACGGTTAAGTGCATAAATTCATCCTCCTGGCCTCAACGTACCACAATTCCAAACACCCCGGTTCGGAGTTGTAAATTGGAAATATACTCTTGATATTGAAGTTTAGAACTCAAATGCGGCAGCTGCTACCGGCTATACACGCTACATTCACCATGTATGTAAGCAGTATGCAACATTTTAGATATTTAAGGGATAGGTTTAGCCGAGTACAGACGTCTACATATAACACCGGCCGCAAAACAAATTTAACAGAATCAACTTACACTATCAACATATTAATGTCTTTGGGTATGTATAACATGAACATTTTGGCAGCATCACAATGTTTTGGGCTAATGTGGGAATCTACATCTAGGTGCTAAAATGGGACACGATGGCAGCACCGTGAGCGGGAACCGTAGCAGAATTTGCAGAAAGAAGTTAACTATCTAACCGGGAGCTCGAGCCCCAGACGGCAAACAGCCTCCTCTTAAATACACACAAGACAGGTTTAATCATGGCTGCAGTTAACATAACTAAGGCACCCGTTTTGCGATAAATTTTAATAACACCGCCAACACTCATGATCCCGCAAAGTGCGACGATTGGCGTCAATAATGAAAAAAGAGGGGGAATGTCTACAGAGGTAGGAATATTGCGTCCTGCGCACAGACTGTTTGGGCAAACGGCAAGCCCAATAATGTGTACACATGGAGTGCATGCACGTGCGCCTAGACGAGTGCTGGTGCATTGGACGTGAGTAAACGTGCATTGTAAATGTAAGACTATTTACAATGTACGTTCCCATATATAAATAAATATAGTTGAGTTTCAGTGGCTCGGCTAAAAATAACTCAAACTATTAAAAAACATTAAAGAACGTGTTCATGTGGAAGGCTAGTCTTCGTTAAAACTTAAAACCGGAGAGAAGTTAATGATTGTATACCCGGATAAGATAACCAAATGATATTGATGAGTAATGTTGCGTGTGTTATTTATTTATTTGGACCGGACGCACCGAACAGGTCAGAAAAATGTTCGGCAGGTAGCTCGGCTCTTTGTTAGTCAGTAGAGGCCAACATACGACCTAATTTGATGGGGTGTAAGGTAGATTCTGACATTTTAGTCGTTTATTGCCGTATTGAAAAGCGAGCGAAGGTCCTTAAAGTTCAAATTGGGCTCATAGAAAATACGAAGTCTCTTAGTCAGATTCATTCGCTTATATTCGAGAATACACTGGTCTGTTAGCGGAGCAATAAATGAACAATTGTCAAGTAATTTAGTGTACATGACATTACCATTCAGACAGTTGACACAAACCTATCCCAGTTAACACAATGACTGATATATATATATATATATATATATATATTTTTTTTTTTTAACTTCAAAACTGCATGACGCTATGTTTAAGTGTTCAATAAAACTATGGCATAATTATATAATTGGGGTAGGAGAACAGCTCACATGAGTGAATAGAACACTTATGGAAAATGAATAAATCAGAAGTACGCATATTGACAACAGTGCGTGTGTGAGACCATGACCACATACCCTTTTATGTAACAATAAAAGTGATTTTCTGTTATGTTACCAAATCGCCTAAAACACATACATGCAACAAACGGTACAATTAGCACCTTAAAATGGAAACAACAGCAGAAATCCGTTTTACAACGTCTAGACGTGCTATTTTGTAAAATAGTACTATTTTACAAAGTATTAGATATATGTAGATATCAACAAATCGTCGAGCGATTGGTCGAGTCGAGTCGGCGGTGGTGGCGTGGTGACTAAAGTTTGCGCCTCGCAACCGGAGAAGGAGACACATCGATAGGTGCGCGGGCGGGTTCGAGCCCCACCATTGCACCGATTTGAATTTCTGGGGGGGGGGGGGTAGCTAGCCGGCCCGAAAACTTTACTTGACTTGTTAGCGATGGCTCAATGCAGCTATCGAATGCAGCGAATGAGCCGCCGCTGCCACCATCATCATCGCCATCATCATTACTATCATCACCATCGTGACGACCAAACGATTGAAACCAGCGAGTGAATCAGTGAGCGGGCGGGTGTGCGAGCGAGCGGCCAAGGACGCGTTCCGCCCCTCCCTCTCTCTCTCTCGTTTACACACGAACTCTCTGTTTTTATCTCTCTCTCTCTCTCTCTCTCTGCCTTACTCAGCATCCGCTCTTACACAGAGTGAGACAGAAGGTGAGCGAGCGAGAGAAAAAGAGCAACGTGGTCGCCGTCCATACGTTTAGTGCTACTGTTGCTGCTGCTGCTGCTAGTACGGCGGCGGCGGCGGCGACGGCAACGACGACGATAACTATTCGAGCTAATCATGATAAGCAGCATAACCAGACGAAGAGGAAGAAGAAGAAAATGATTATAGCCCCCACTACTAACTACTACTGCTCCTACCACTACTGCTAAGTAAAGTAATGTTTTCGGGCTGGCTGTTGTCTCTCAGCCAAGATTTAACGTTGGTCACGAAACTGTTTTTCACAGATCGCTGCTTCATAGACGGACGACCCCAGAAATACAAATGACGGGGCAACGGTGGGGCTCTAAGCCGCCCGCGCACCTATGTGTTGCGAGCCGGCGCAGACTTAAGCCACCACGCCACCGGGCTTGACATTACTACTTTTTTTTTGTGAGAGGGAAAAATGCTTTTTCCGCACACCCAAAGCGGGTAGTGTGGGACTCGATGACGATGTTGTTGGCATATTACCCACTAAAAACCTCTCACCTAAATGGCCTCCTCAGAAAGAGGCGAGGAGCTGGAACCATTCTTTAATACTACTTCAACCCCTACTTCTTCGACATTACTACTATTGCTACTACTGCTACTACTACTGCTGCGACTATGGCGGCAACGGCGACGATAAACCAAGTAGTGCCTATCTGCTACGACTACTACAACAACAATTGGTCATGCCGTTGTTGTTGTTTTATTCATATAACTGAACACCAACCACTGCCTGCCTGCCCGCTGCATCAACCCTTTATGCTCGCGACACCGCCACGTCCACCGCCACCACGATCACCGCGGCTGCCGCGACGAGACCACTACGCGTAGTTCGTTTTCTCTCGTTCCTCATACAAGTTCGATCATGACAAGCAGGCCGAAGACGAATTGAAACAAAATCCGCATAGTTGTTGAAATACACCAACAAACAACAAAAACACTAACCAGCGCGTTAAGATCAAGTTGTTTGTAGGATGATGTAGCAGCGATGTATGTGGTCGTGTTGATCATCTTTCCGGTTGCGTCGCTCATATATATATATATATATATATATATATATATATATATATATATATATATATATATATATATATATATATATATATATATATATATATTTATATATATATATATATATATATATATATATATACATATATATATATATATAAATTTGGCCTGTACCCTTTCAATGGCATTTATATCTTTTGCCAAATAAGGAGCCCAACCCTGGCTGCAGTAGAGGAATTTGGGTAATACTAGACTTCTGTACAAAGTCACATAGAAATCAGGATTTTTTAAAATGAAGCATCTAAATATGGTATTACATAGTTGTGAAGCAGAAGCAACGGTGGCAGTAATATGTTGAGAGAAGTCTAATTTGGGGGTTACAATTAGCTAACTGATCTTAGTCTGAGACTGTTGTGGAAGATGATGATGATGATGCAGTCAAAGATGCGAGTGTGCTAGAGCCAAATGCACAGTCAATTGAGACGACGAGGAAAAAAGAGAAAGAAGACGAGGCAGAAGACAGGTAGTGGGGAAAGGAGGGGGGGGGGAAGAGGCGATGATACGCTTAGACGATGACGACGACGCGACGACGCTCATCAGCCAGAAGACGAGTTTTTCTCAAAGCGAGAAGAATCGTGGATTAATTAGAACAGACAACAATGTATCATCATCGGCCGGCCGCTATTAAGCCTTTTTAACAACGAGAAGGAGAGACGAAGAAGGAGAGAATATTGGTTAGAGAGCGAAAGGAACAACACCAGTTAGGAGAGGGGAGAGAGATGAAGATGACGACGAAGCGAGTTGGTCAGTTGGTTATGAATCACGCTACGGCGTGAGAGAAACGACACAATGAACTCGTCGTTGTTGTTGTTGTTGCCGGCGCCGTTGCCGCCACCGCAATCGTTGTGCTCGTGGTCGTGGTGGAGTTCCGCCGCCGTTGAAGTCGATCCACCCGCGTGCCGTCGCCGTTGTCGCCGCCAACGACAATATTCAACGACGACGACAACAAATAAGCAAACGCAATCAATAATTAGTCGGTCGTTCGTTCGTTTATTCTTTCGTCCGTTTACTAATCCCACCAACCAACCAACTAACCAACCGACTGGTCGACCCGACCTACTAACCACCTAACCTACCAACCTACCTGCCTACCAGCCAACCAATAGGCCAACAGTCCAATCGGTCAGGTAGGAACGAGGAAGAGAGAAAGGGAGGTAGAAGAGGGAGGAACTGATTGTCAACAGCAGCAACAGCAGCCGCCGTTGGTCGTGGTGGTGATGGTGGCGCCACCCCGCCACCTGCGCTACCGCCGTCGCCATCACCATCGCCACCAGTGCCGTTACCGTCACCACCGCTGTTACAGTCATCGCCACCAATGCCACCGTAGCCAATGTCGCCATCATCAGAAACAGCATCACTGACTGACACACGGTAGTTAGCTAACTAGTTAGCGCTTCATTTGCGGCTGCTGCTGCTACTGCTCTCGCCGGTGGTGGCAATAGTGGTGGTAGCGGTGGTGGTGGTGGTGGTGGTGGTGGAAGCGGTGGTGGCGATGCTACTGCTGCTGCTGCTGTTAGTGGTGTTGATGGTGATGGTGGTGCAAGTGATGATGATCGCAACGACCAGACGACCCGCCGGCGATGCATCGTAACGAGGCTGTTGCTGCTGGCAACAACAACAACAACAACAACACTACAAACAACAACAACTTCTGCTGTTGCTACTGCTGCTGCTGCTGTTGTTATTGTTGCCGCCGCCGCTACCCCCATTACCATCACCACCATCATTACCAGCAGCAGCACTACCGTTACGACAGCAACTGCTGTCGCTCTCGCTGCTGCTGCTGTAGTTTCTGTAGTTATTGTTTCTGCTGTTGTTGTTGCGAGCGGCTAACGATCACCCCCGCTCTCTTCCTCTCTCTCTCTCTCGCTCGCATTCAGTCCCTGTTTCTCGTTCACACACAGATTTTCTTTATCTCTCTCCTCTCTCTCTCTCTGACTCAGCATCCGCTCTCACACAGAGTTAGGCAGACAGCGAGAAACAAAGAGAGAGACAGAAATAAAGAGAGAGAGAGAGCAACGTCGTCGCCGACCATGCCGAGTTCACCTTTACTACGGCTGCTACTATGGCAGCGGCGGCGGCGGCGACAACGACGACGACGACAACTATTCGAGCTAATAATGATAAGGAGAATAATCAGACGAAAAGGAGGAGGAAGAAGAAGAATATGATGAAGTTGATTGCCACTTCTACTACCTACTACTACTACTACTACGTAAATAGTAGTAGGTAGCAAAAGTGTACTTTTGGCGCTGTCAAAGCGTAAGCTGCGGCGGGAACACTACGCTATCACACAGAAATTATACAACAAAAACCGCTCCAAGTGTGATCAAGGCATACTGGACGGTGTACGCCGAATAAACAACATTAATGACACGGAGGTTGTAGAGCATTGGACTACTGCAATGACCCAACCCCCACCCCCGCCACTTACGCCAAACCCCTACATCCCCAACCCTGAACTCAACTGCGTTTCTACCCCCCCCTCCTAAAAACGCAATCAGCTCTCCGAGGGACATCTAAAGCACTAGGCTTGGATGGGATTAAACTAGCATCCCTCCGTAAACTCCCCTTAGAGAATGTCTGCTGTCTCCTTAATATTCTATTCATTAGTGATGTTCCCCCCTGCCAACAAAAGGCTCGAGTAGCGTTCATCCCCAAGGTCACTGATGCCTCCTCCCCCATCTCGATTAGCTCTTACTTACAAAGAACGCTTAATAAAATCCTTTCTAAACGTATCCAAAAATCTATTAAAATTCTCCCCACTCAACGAGCCTTCCTCCCATTCGATGGAACTTTCGAAAACCTGACGGTTCTCGATGGCATTATTCATGATGCCAAGTCCACAGGCCGCGAATTGCGGATCGCGTCGGTCGACCTGCGTAAGGCGTTCGACTCGATCAGCCATGACGCGGTCCTGTGGACACTCGGGGCCAGAGGGTATCCGGAAGTCTTCATCGAGTATATCAAGCGCCTATACCAATCGTCCCAAACTCTCCTCGAATTCGGTAAAGAATGTCGTACTATCAGGCCCACCAGGGGTGTTCGTCAGGGTGATCCCCTGTCACCCCTGTTATTTAATCTAGTTCTTGACGACATTCTCAGGAAAATAAACTTAGACAATTTAGGATACCGACAAAAAGAAGGAAACCGCCTTATGGGCCTAGCCTTTGCGGACGACCTCATCCTCCTCGCCTCCACCAAGAACACCCTCCAACAACTTCTAGATTTAGCTTTCCCCTTACTTAAAGAAAGAGGCCTTGAAATCAACACTGATAAGAACTTTACGATCTCGCATCTTTATGATGGCCGGGTGAAGAAGAGCCTTTATCAGTCAACTCCCGAATTCTCCGTTGGAGGGAGGCAATTGCCAGCCAAGGGTATATGCGCTCGATGGAGATACCTCGGCATCGAGTTCGACAGTAATGGCAGAGTCGACACGGTCAAGGTCACTCTCCTAGAACTACTCGTCAGACTAACATCAGCTCCCCTTAAACCCCAGCAACGCTTAACGATACTGAAACAATTCCTTATCCCGAAAATTCTCTAGAAACTGGTCGCTGGATCCCGACCGTCTCAAAAATTCCTCCTAGAACTAGACTGTAAGATCAGGCGAACGGTGAAGTTGCAGTGGCTCAAACTCGAAAACACCGTGCCAAACGCCTTCCTATACGCGCACATCTCACACGGCGGTCTGGACATCCCCTGTCTCCGTACACTAATTCCCAGACTTCGCCTCTACCGCCTCACTGCCCTGAACAGATCATCCCACATAGGCACTCAATGGCTGCTGTCGACCGATTATCACAGGGAGGAGCTGGCGAAAACCAGCGCTCTCTGTGTGTTCGATGACACGACCATTGAAGACGCCGCACACGAGACCGAGTACTGGTCTCGTACACTACATAACACAGTCGATGGGGCTCACCTAAAAGACACACACCTAACCCCTTTTACAAATGACTGGGTCAAGGGTACTCCTTACCTATCCGGTAGGGAGTACATAAACCTGATTAAGTTAAGGATCAACGCACTACCAACGCGTGCCAGACTCGCAAGGGGTCGCCCCGGGTACGACAAATTTTGTCGTCATGGGTGCAACGCTGTCGAGACGCTGGCCCACATCACTCAAGTCACACCCATCGCCCTATAATCAAGCGCCACGATGACATATGTGAGCGAGTCACCCGCCTACTCCGTGCTAAAGGAATGCAGGTGGAACGAGAGCGCACCTTCCGAAGACCCGCCGCACCGGCTCGGAGACCAGACCTCGTCATAACAACACCTACAAGGGTCTGGGTCTTGGACGCCGAGGTCTGCGGCCCCTCAAGAGACCTTGCATTGGCCAGACGGGATGAGATCAGGAAATACGATATACCCGGGGTCAGGGATCAACTTCCCAGCTCGCTTCCCCACCGATTCGGGTCCATCACCGTGTCGATGACCGGTGTATGGGAGCCCGAGTCGGTGAAGGATCTCCTGACTCTCGGGTTATCGAAGAAGAACCTGATCGACCTAACCGTCCTGGCCATGCAGGGTACCGGGTCTTCCGGACGCACCGGGACCACAAGAGCTGGGTCCGTCGCGGAGGAGGAGCAGGCGAACTCACCGGAAGGCGATTTTAAATTATTTTTTTAGGCGGGCACTGCCTCAGTGTGCAAATGTGCAATTATTGAATAAATTCAATGTTGTATTTCAAAAGTAGTAGTAGTAGTAGTACCTACTACTGTCGAGCCCGGTGGTGGGTGGTGGCATGCGTCTGCGCCTCGCGACCGGAGGAGACACTAGATAGGTGCAGCGCGGGTTCGAGCCCCACCGTTGCACCACTTTGTATTTATGGGGGTAGTCCGTCTGTGAAGCAATGCGAAAAGCAGTCCCATGGACGTTAAATCTTGGCTGAGAAGAGTCAGCCCCGAAAGGATTTTGTTTAGTACCTACTACTACTGGTAGTAGTAGTAGTAATAGTGTAGTGGTAGTGTCGAGCAGCCCGGTGGTGGCGTGGTGGTGGCTTAAATCTGCACCGGCTCGCCACCGGAGGAGGAAGAGACTCATAGATAGGTCCGAAGGTTCGAGCAGCCCCACCATTGTTGCCCCACATTTATATGTGTGGGAATCTGTCTATGAAGCAATGCGAAAAGCAGACCCACGTTAGACGTTAAATCTTGTTTGAGGGTCAGCCCGAAATACTGCGACTACTAGTACTCCTACTACTATGACGACGAGTCGAGCCCGGTGGTGGCGTGGTGGTGGCTTAAGCCTGCGCCTCGCAACCGGAGGAGACACGGATAGGTGCAGCGCGGGTTCGAGCCCCACCGTTGCCCCACATTTGTATTTATGGGGTATGTCCTTCTGTGAAGCAGCAATGTGAAAAACAATTCCGTGGACGTTAAATCTTGGCTGAGGGTCAGCTCGAAAACTTTACTATGACGACGACGGCGGCCGCGGCGGCGGCGATGACGACGACAATAAACCATGTAGTGCCTGTCTGCTACGTCAACACCAACAACTGATTATGCTATTGTCGTTGTGGCGGGAAAACTCCATCATCACCACCAACAACACCAATGCCACCATTGCCACCACCACCACTGTCTCCGTTAGCACCGCGGCCACGGAAGCGACGAGGCCACTCGTAGTTAGTTCTTTCTCGTTCGTCATACAAGTTAGATCATGACAAGCAGGCCGAAGACGAATTGGAACAAAATCCGCATACTAGTTGAAATACACCAACAAACAACAAAAACACTAACCAGCGCGTTAGAATCCCGTTGTTTGTAGGATGTAGCAACGATGTATGTGATGGTGGTGGTCATCTTTCCGGTTGCGTCGCTGATATATATATATACGTCGGTCCGTTCATTCTTTCGTCCGTTTACTAATCCGACCGACCGACCAACTAATTAACCAACCAGCAAACCAACCAGCCAACCGATAGACCGACGGTTGAGTCGGCCAAATGGTCAGGTAGGAGGGATTTTCAACAGCAGCAGCCGTTGGTGGTGGCGGTGCCGACTGCTGGCACGATCCCATCCCACGCCTCTTGCAAAGCTAGTGTCACGCTTGCTCGTAGAGGGTCGCTTTCCCACCCAGTGGAAACGTGCCCATTTAGTACTGATACCGAAACCAAACGCCTCCCCCGGCTCGTCAGCGCATCGCCCCATATGCTTACTCGACGCTGTAAGCAAACTAGTCGAAAACGTGCTCGTTCGGCGTTTAAACGACGAACTGGAGGCGAGAGATGCCCTCTCAAATAACCAATACGGATTTCGCAGGGGCCGATCCACCCTTGACGCCGTGGAACGAGTCATAGAGGCGGCTCGCGCCGAGCAGCAGCGGCCACTCTGGTCACGCAACTACGTGCTATTGATATTGCTGGACGTCCGCAATGCGTTCAACACCGCCAACTGGTCGACAATAATGAGTGCGCTCGAGCAGAAGGGGATCTCCCCGTACCTGCGGCGCATACTATCATCGTACCTGGAGGAGCGGACACTCCTCACGCAAGGCGAAACCTATCCAATTACGGCGGGGGTGCCGCAGGGCTCAGTACTCGGCCCAGTTCTATGGAACGTGGCATACGATGGTGTCTTGCGGCTCGACGACCTGCCGGATGGGGTGGAGACAATCGCCTACGCGGATGATCTTGCACTGGTAGTCACCGCTCGCACATGGACTATCCTGGAGGCCAGGGCAAACACGGCTCTTGACCGGATAAACAGGTGGATGACTGAACATCACCTGGAGTTAGCACCACAGAAAACCGAGGCCCTTTTTCTAACAGGACGCTGGCGGATAGGGCCTATGTCTCTGGAGCTCAACGGGCACGCTCTCACGCCGTCCCGCCACGCCAGGTATCTAGGGGTGACCTTGGACACAGGTCTAACTGGCCTGCCCCACATTAGGCAGGTTACGCAAAAGGTGGCAAGAGTATCGGCCAACCTGGCCCGAATACTACCCCGGGAGGGAGGCGCGTCCGATCCCAAACGGCGTCTACTAGCTGCTGTTGCAGAAGCGGTCGCGCTCTATGCCGCGCCAGTGTGGGCGGACTTAGCACTCAGGACGGACACGGCCCGCCAGACTCTGCGCCGCTCCCAACGGGGTGTGGCAATTCGGGTTAGCCGGGCGTACCGGACGGTCTCCACGGACGTCCTGCTTGTTCTCGCATGCCTGCTTCCATGGGACATGCTGGCGAAGGAGAGGAATAGGCGGAGATTAAACGGAGAGATATCATGGACCGAGGCTCGAGAGGCCACACTCGCCGCTTGGGCGGAGATGTGGACCCACCCGCCTGCCGGAGACACGAGAGGCATGTGGACACGCTTCCTCATCACGGACTTGCGCAAGTGGTATACGGCACAGGGACCAATGACATATTACGCTGCCCAGGCGCTGAGCGGACATGGTCAGTTTCAGGCGTACATGATGAATATCGGAAAAGCCGCGACGGACATATGCGTTCTCTGCGACGCCGGAGTGCCCGATAATGCCGCGCATACAATTGAGACATGCACGGCGTTGTCTGCGTACCGCGATAGCTCACCGTTTACCCTACGGGCATCTACCGCGCAAGTGATCGTCACGCACATGGTCGACTCAACGACTCTGGCTGGAGAATAATCGCCGGGCGCGATTCGTCGCCCGGAGCCCCCCTGATTTAACCCAGCAGGACTTACCTGCTCGGGATGCACCTACAGACTAAGGAAAGGGTTGAAGCGTGAGACTCCTCCCTCCTGGTCTCGATGTAATGGTTCACAATTCCGAACCAGGAGGGGGTTCTGGGGGGGGTGGTTTTTAGTGGGTAGTGCGCTCGGATTAGAGTGAGTCGCGTATTCCCTCTCCGAGCGTCTAGCCCCACACTACCCGTCATTATATCGGCGGGTGTGCGTGAATGCATTTTCCACCCCTTAAAAAAAAAAAAAGATGACAATCATGGCCAGCGCCCCACTAGCTCATCCCTAGACCACGCCGCCACACCGCCGTGTCCATCAGAAACAGCATCACTGACGTACGGTAGCGCTTCACTGGCAGCAGCGGCGGCTGCTGCTTGGTGCCTTGGTAGAACGGCCTATATGAATTCCAAACTGATTAAAAAGAGGAAATAAAATAAGCATTTAGCATTCCTCTATAGGTCACTGAAACGATCTGTCCAGAGGTCCTATCTTGCTGCGCGGACTACTTTTACATACGATTTCTAAGAACATGTAGCTATCGGGCTTACCATAAGTATTAGTTCAGGGAGCCTTACATAACAGTCTAGAAAGTGTGTAATATTACCCGCATGATGTGTAGGCTCTCTTGCATTAAAGAAAAATAAGTAAGGTGAGAATCCCGCAGATTAGTGCAGCATAGGGACCTGGGCAGAAGATCATATCATTTATTGAGTAGCGGTAGTATATGTGTTTCTACCCAAATAAAATTCAATTTGGGCAGCTATTGAACACTTGAACATTCCAAACGAGCAAGCGCAGCGCTTAGACATAATCATCTGCGCTATACCTAACTCTTTTAACGCTCTGACAACCACATTTTAGACGCTCGTAGTGGGCTAAGTTGCCTCTGACACGATATCGTCCAAATGCATCTATCGTCATCGCGTTCTCGCCACTGGATTTTATATAGGCATTCTTCAGCCGAGGTATGTAGCAGCAGGCCAATGACAACCACGTCTAACAAATACAAGCAAAAAAAAACCGGGGCTCGAACTTGCGATTGTTTTGCAATTTTTTGCGCTGACTCTCAGCCAACATTTAACGTGCACGGGTTTGCTTTCACATTGCTTCATAAAACGAACCCCATACATTTAAATGTGCAACGGTTGGGATCGAACCCGTGCACCACCGTTGCCGGCATTTTTATGAATAGCTGAGACTGTACTGGATCTTCGAACGAGCATCGCGCCAAATAACACAGTTCCTGAGGTTACTGGGACGCCAGATCTATTTGATATTGTTTCTTAGTACGTAGTAAGGCAGGGCAACAAAGTAATATATGTATATATATATATATATATATGGGGTCTCCTAAAATTCGTCTAATAAACTTTGGGGATTTTGTACAACTCGGCGAAGAAATTATTTCTTCTAACAAAACAAGGGGCGGAAATATTTTTTAAAATGGGTAACGCAGATGTGATTGGTTCGTCGGTAGGTTGACTGGGACTCTCGCAGTCGCAGATCTGGTGAAGATATGTCAAGATAAAAAGCTTAATAAATCACTTTTGGTAATTTCACTCTCACCCCTATAAAGGCATCTCCCCTCCATTAGAAAAAAAAAATTGCCGAGTTCAACTAGACCGCAAAGTTTGCTGGACGAAGTCTGGGTGATCCCGTAACTCCTCGTGGTGCTGGAGCTGTTACAGTGCTTCCCACACGCTGTTCCTTCTGCGGTTTGATGAGCTTCTTCGGAACCGACTACGCGCACACCTTTCGGTAACCCTACCTGTCGTGCACAATCAGTCCGTTTTATTGATCAAACAGCAGCTTGTGTTATATTAGACAGCCCATTTTGTTGTCGAGCCCGGTGGCGTGGTGGCTTAAGTCTGCGCATCGCAGCCGGAGGAGACACATAGGTGCGCGGGTTCGAACCCCACCGTTGCACATTTGTATTTATAGGGGTCCGTCTATGAAGCAATGTGAAAAACAGTTCCGTGGACGTTAAATCTTGGCTGAGTATTGACTAGCCCATTTTGTTATGTTAGAAGGCTTGGGAGTACCCTGGTTAAATCATTCAATATGCCTTGGACTGCTGGCTGCAAGGTAGACAAGCACATGTACCAGCTTCATGATAGCCAGATCGTACACAAATTGTATGATGAAATCCCTGCACATCTAATTGAAGAGTGACGTCCACGTATCCGAGATGAGGGCTGGCGTTATGAGGAAGACTGGGTAGACATCGGCCATTTCCGTCTCCCACTTCTAAATGTTCTGCTTAAGCTGAATCAGTAGATCCCGGGACAACTTAGCATTGTGCTACAGTAGTGGATCAACAAATTACCTAGCGTTGTGCTAAGTAAGCATAGCCTGTACCGTGAGAAATGTGAGCTAGAATAGCACGCTCGCAGCACGGGAACAAGGTTTAGACAGGCCAACAAATGGCAAGCAAATGTTTTGCATTTTCATCTCGTATGGCTCCGCTTGGGAAGTTCTTCGCAGTGCCGAAATCGTATGTAGACAACGTCAATTAAAACAAGCAGAACAAGCCGTCTACAAGCCCATTGATTTCTATCGACGCTATTACGTATGCAGTGACTGTACACGTTTTCTGGGTTTAACTGTTTTTGTACTATAGTCAAAATAGAGTTTGCATATATATATATATATATATATATATATGGGTCGCTCGAGACTCATAAATTGTTTTTCCACAAAAAGTTCCCGCCTTGTGCAATTCGTTTTAATAGCACCACACAGTTGACGACTACTTTTGCAGCTCCATTGCAGACCTGCTCCTGGGAGGCGGACGGCTTGTAGATTTTATCAAGCATGTAAGTTCTAATGAACAACGCAAAACACATCAACAGAATATACAGCTACGAATGGACCCTACGGAGGTTAAGGATCCTCATGGTCTATTCTCCGCACGGGGTACTGGTCACCCCAGACATTCAGCCAACACGCACATTTTCACGCGTGTGTTATGCCCGACTGCAATTATTCAATCGTGGTTAAACCTAGGCGTTCAATGACAAATGCAAATAATTGCGCAATGTTGGCCAGGCAGCTGGATCTATGTCCCGTTAGATAACGATGGGACCCTGTTACAGGCGCAAGCCAATGGTTATAGGCATTCGAACTTGACGCAAACACACACATACGAATTCATCTACTTTGCGCTTGAAACGCTCGTTGGTTAGGTCCACTGCTACGTCGGTACTAGAAAAAGTATGTCACAAGATGGTACCCGCAATCAAGGAGAAAACAGCTGGAAGCTTCTTTCTACAAAGAATGCCAATTTACATTCAACGCGGTATCGTTTCGGCAGCTGTAAGAAAAACAACTCTTCTTTCCTCACAGGCCCTGGTGTAGTTAGTTACTTACATTTCTGTAACCATGGAATTAAATAAACAGAAAAACAATGTCTTATTTGTTTTGGCCTACTTCGGTACCCTAGTAGTACTTTTGCCTCTTTTTTTAAAGGAGCCAGTCACAACCGCGCTTAATACACACTCGGGAGTTTGGCTAGTGTAAGAATCTGGTAATCTTACATTATCGGAACATTTGTAGTATGATTTTGTTGGAGTACATACAACTATTTAGTTCAAATGAGAAAGCCGATCAAGCATTCTTGACTTGGCTAAAAGAGGACGTTAGAAATCAGACTGCAAAATATTTTGTGTCATTTGACAAGACATTGTTGAGATTTAAATGTAGCATTCAGAGGCCGTAGAGCCCATTTATGTAATCATATCTGCGCGATTATTTCCTAAATTAACATACAATACACTTCTATACCAAGATAGTGATGACCTTTGTATTGTATGTATATATATATATATATATATATATATATTATTTGCTTGACATGTATACCTAAATACACATGTCACCCTTTTATATCAGGGGCGCTTAAAACGACAGCATATATATCATCTGAGGATCCATATCATCAATGTATCCTCCAATACCTACTGGGTATTTGCCTCCCATTGGAACAGCCTCTTGTTTGTGATATCGACCCGGTCCCTTCTAACATTTAGTCCTAAACCTAAGGCCTCCGACAGGTCTATATCTCTGCTTTCCCCAAGGCTGTACATTCGTTTACAATATGTTCAATTGATTATTTAACTAACTTGCAAGCTTGACATTTTATACTGTCTGTCTTTCTATATTTAATCGTTGGATCCTTTTATTCAACATTCCTGCCCTGGTATCTGCCAAAAGCCCACTCACTCTTGAATTTCCCGTTTTTCCTTTCCATATGTTCCTGCCAAGCTCAATCTAGAACGCATCGCCAATTTCCATTTGGCCTTATATGATCCTTTTTACCCTTAATTCAACCATTTTCTCTGGTGCCCTCGCTCTTGCCCGATGCTGACTCTTGTACCCAATCTGCCTAGCTGCAAACTCTATTCTGCGATTCCACTTCGCTTTGATCCTTAGTGCCGTCTGCACCAGTTGCATCTGTTTAACTCATGTTTTGTTTGTAACATCCTTAATCCTAATACTAATATCTTAGCTTACTTTATACTTCCCTTTGTAAAAAAATTAACATCCTCCCTCCCCTCTCAAGAAACTTCCTGATTAAATGCAATTAAAATGGCAACGCAATGCAAATCTTATTTCTCTATGTACTGTTTTTATTTTATTTCCCGACTCTGCGCTGTAGACCAGAGAAGCATTAGCAAAAGTTAACCTTAGTGCATACATGGCCTTTCATATATTCATTGTTCCTATATTTTTATTAAACCTCCAGAGGCCCTTACTGTATTTCTTCCTTATTCAGCCTTCATGCTCCGTAATATCTCTTCTTTCTCTAAAAAATCACCCCATGTAGTCTTTGTCACCCTAAAATACTTGTACTGACTTAGATAGTCCAATTTCCTCCCTAGTAATACAAGCCCCCCCCCCCTCCCCCTATGTTAAATATATAGTTGCGCTTTTCTTATTTATTAAACATTATGCCCAGTTCCACCGCTGCTTCTCCACGTGCATTCAACATTTGTTGAATTTCGCTAGTGCCCCGCCCTAACAAAACCATATCTTCAGCAAACAGCAGCACTGGTATATCAATATATACACCCTTCTCCCCTTTCTGCCATCTTAAATCCGTGCTATTAATCCTTCGATCTATTCTCTCTACATGCATACACAGAATCACCAATGAGAACGGACCCTTGGCTAATCCCATTAGCGACAATAAACTCTCTGGATTGTCCGGCTGCTATTATTGTGCGACCCGTGTTATTGCTGTAAATGTCTAGTAACTCTTCCCAGCTTATCTCAAACCCCTTCTCTAACATAATTTGATACAACTTAGTTCTGTTTACCATATCATTAGAGAGTGCGGACAGCCCTAATCTTTCTTCCGTCTCGAAGGCAGTGGCACTCTTCTACCACAAGATTGTTTCAAGGCTGGTGTGTGGTCTTGACGATATATGGGAACACCTCACTCGGGCAAACCTTGGTTTACTTGAAACTTGTTTGACAATGTACATAAAGCGAGTACTTTGCCTGTCAATGCGGGTAGGAAGCCGCCTTGTGTACCTTATGTTAGTCTGCGCACCGGTTGTTGAGATAACTCAATTGAGGTTGAAGACGCCTCGTACATTACCATTCGAGAGCTTTATCTCGGATTAAGAAAATAAAGTTGAATATGGCAGAACTTCCACGATGAGTATACAGAGTGCGTCTGCTCTCAGACATGTTCGATGTTTCATGCGTCTGCCTGCCTGGCTTTTGCGAATAGACCATTGCACTGCCTCTCTTGAACAACATGCCGCGAGCAGCTGACAATAAACAAATAAGTGTCTATGTTATATGCGTACTCAATATGAGTGAAATAAATATAATGATGAGTATTCAACATACCTCAGTCTGCAATGTTCGAAGTCAAAGTGTTAAGAATGTGGCTTTGTAGAAAATCTAAAAAAATATGGCAATGCTTAGGCCAGATGTTGTCCATTCTGCAGCTTTAAATTACTTCTCGAGTCTTTCTTAGAGAGTTTTATGAATGTTTAATTCACATACGTCACGAGCAGCTAGCGTGACGATTCTGGCACTCGCAAACCCACTAAACACGTATTGCCTCCTATTTTACAGGCTCGGTATTACTCTGTCTTCTTCTACTCCTTCGGCCTCATCAATATGTAACCGCTCGAGTTTCTCCTTCCTGGCTTTTCCATAGTCTCACTGGGCGTCAAGTAACGTCGAACCAGTTCGTCGCCTCCTTGCACGCCTCCAGCGTCATTATCATGTAATCGACGACCTCTCCCATAGCTGCAGCGCAGAATAGTGTGCTCTGCGTCATCCAGTTCGCCAAAGCCGCACCTCATACAAATATAACTTTTAGTCCTTTTATTCCTATTTATGCAGCTCTAAAAGTGATCGTGTCCGGTCAGCTCCTGCGTCGTACAGTAAAATGGCTCGCCGTTCTGACGGTCGTACGATACCCCGAGGTCCAGTCTTCTGGTCCAGCTTCTTTTATTCGCTTCTCTTACCCTCGCCCATTCTTCCTGCTAGGTTACGAAAGTGGAAGCTATGGTCCATTACAAATTTCCTAAGAAACTCGTCTGTCTAGGAAGCGTTTGCTTCTTTTCCCGCAATCAGGCCCCATAATAGCATCTTGGCTAGGGGCTTCGCCACCGTTTTTTATTTCTATCGGGTCAATTTCCACCACGAGCTCTGCTCATTTTGCCTTCTTTCGCGCTGTTGGGCACACCGTCTCACACCCTCCATGAGTGCGTACTCTTTGTTTTTCGATTTTTGAGAAGTTTGGCTCTGCCAACAAGGGTCGGGTCCTCTTCCGGCCTGTGAGGAAGAAGGCCCTTGTCTTACGAGAAGCTAGCTAGAAATGAGTCTGTTCCATTTGACTGTGTACGAAAGCTAATGCTATATGTAGCTCGTGCTCATCTACTTCCTCCTCCATCAGAGTACAACAAACCCTATCGATTTGGGCACAAGGTTTTTCCTTGTTCAGCTTCCTTTCCTGCCATCTTTGTCCAACCGAGGACGCGATTACGGAGTCTACGGGACCGTAAAAGTACAATGGATGTATCTGTGATCTCCCATAGTTTCCTCGCTAGCCACCATCTGATACTCCACTTCCAGAGGAAGCGTCACTTCGTCAACCATGATGAGGTCGAGAAATGCCGTCTGATTTATCCGACAGAAGGTGGGTGCCCCTCCGTTGTTAACGACCGCCAATTTTTTTCGACCATCCACTTCTGCAACGTCTGGGCCGTCTCGGTCGCTTTTTGGCTACTCCAGAATGGCTTGGTGGCGTTAAAACCCCCGTAATGGCAAACTTCTTAAAGAGAATCCTTCTCACTGCCCCTGTTAGTTGAGGATTAGCAGCTATAAAGTGCAGGGTCTACCATACATAATCGTATTTTTATCACAAATCACAGCTGGCTGTTGAATGTTTGCATCGCTGATCTGAAAAATCATATCAGCAGTAAGAATGTATGCTTACATTATTCGTCGCATTGCTCGCATATTTTTTAATATTGCCTAAAATGCTTAAAGTTACATACGGGCACGTATATATATATATATATATATATATATATATATAGACAACAACCGCGAGTTAACTAATAAAAAATATTGTGATGATTTATTAAACATATACAACACGTTTGCACACTCGGCAGTGCTCGCTAAGCACCAAGGAGTAAATATATATGTATATATATATATATATATATATATATATATATATATATATTGTGTTACTATCAGTGTCAGTCGTATTCAGCAATAGTGGTATCGTTAATATGATCACAACTAGCGTAGCAATAATTCCTATATGAGTCATCCATAATTCTTGTTACAGTCTTCTTTTGTTTGTGCTTTTGTCAATCCAACCCTCTCTGCTTTCACTCTTAAGGCAGCCCGATTAAGTTCAAGAGTCGAGTGTTTTGTAGCATCCTGTCACGCCGTATACTTGCGTGCGCGTCGACCGTAGGCGAACGTTGGGTGGCCCGACACAACCGGCAGGAAAAGCATCTTGAAAACCCGAAATTAAAAATAAAACTGTCTCTTATTGTCTATTACTGGTTGTCGCTGAACTGCCGGTGCCAGGCATGTGAAGGCTACTATCTGAACGAAGGTGAACATTAAAGAACACCCCACACACTATCCCAAATGATTTGCCCTGTTCTCCCCAACGCCACGTACCCTTTCCAAGTTTTACCCGTGGCCTCTTCCCACAGGCACAAAACAACAAATTTACTCAGCTAAGTCAGCCGGGGCATTTTGATATAACACCTTACCTCACAACGCAATGGATTGATCTCTCCTGTAATGCATCTTGAGACAATTACACCGAAAATGGCATACGATATTTCTACGGGTTGCCTCAATTCTAAATCTTCCGACTGTCTCCGTTCAGATTTTGATACTCCTCCTCGTCCCCTAGTGTTTCTTCCATAGCCTAAAAACTGCTAAAAATTGCTTGCCCTACCTTCACATTTGACATACAAAGGTCCTTCGTATGGCCTCCCTTAAATGTTGTATGTTCGTGTGTATGTATATATAACTTTTTTATCGTTAGCATAGTGTGTATTTATTAGCTAAAGCTTACTTGTGCGATAGCTCAGTGTCTCATACCTTATTTTTTTTCATATTGTTTATTTTGCAATAACTTTATATTTCAGTCTCATACCTTATAGGTGGGTAAAGCATTCGTTGACGATGTACCCTCCACGTTCCAAGCGGACACGATCAGTGGATGCCCACTCTAACTCTCCCAAACGAGCTACATACGAGGCGAAAAAGTGTCCCAACTGCGAACTCCGTGTCGGCACCAAGAATACGATTTCTTACTCCCAGTGTGAACAATTGATTGACATGTTGTGCACTCAAATACAGACACAGGTGTTCTTCGTCTCTAGTCTAGATGATAGTGTCCTCGCCATCTAACTAAATACAACATCTTATCTATATTAACATCACCGCGTTGCGAATACGCAAAATCAAACCAATGGTTGCAACATACTCTTAATTTATTGTCGACATATCCGAGCTAGAGAGATACAAGCTATTTTGTGAATCTTTCTGAAAGGAGGACCGGAACGCTTGTTATGGCTTGTAAGGATAAAGGGGCCAATATTAATGTTGTAGAGACATTTTCAGCCAAAAAGCACTGACGAAACAATCCGCACTTGTGCACACTCAACATGTATATGGAACCCTCCACAATAAACATACCAGAAAACCCTATCAATTGCATTTATTTTAACGCTGCATCTATTACCAAGAGTTCTGCATGTAACCAATTAAATCATATTTGTTCTGATTACAGCGTTGACCTAGTGTGCATCACCGAAATATGGAATACTAGTAGCCAAATTTCATCAGCCGAGCTGTTACTAGGCGGTCGATATACTGCCTTTCACAACCACAGCAAAACGATGGTGGTGTATGCATTCTGGCTTTATCCTAAAGTGCCGATTACGGATGAATTCACAGAGACTATTGCTGTCGACATACTACGTGGAGCAGATTAAAAGTGCCGAGTTATTTGTTGTTATTTTTCACGTACGGAGTCTACGACACAACTTGCTGAGAAGATGACGGCATCTTATGTTTTGCTTGACGAACTGTTGCAAGTAGACTTTTCGGTCATTCTGGCGGGTGACTTTAACCAACCTGACATTAATTGGAGATTTATTGACATGTTCCTTAGTGAAATCACGAAACAGCGTACATTTAGCTCTTTTGTTACCTTTGCGGCTTATTACAACTTGTGAATGCACCTACTAGACTATGCAGTGGTACCATCTTAGATTGCCATCTTGTATTAATTGACAGCGAGGATATTACAATAGAGCTTTAGTAGACGAGCCACCTGTAAAGTCAGAACACCTGCTGTGTACTTTGACGCACCTCAAAAGTCCGCTAGCCCTTCCTTAGATTACTTCCTGTCGGACTATGGCGCAATTGCGGCTAACATTGCTGACGTTTCGTTTTATCCCATTTTGACTCAATTAAATTAAAATACACGTCATTTGTAACTGCTATCACATTTCTCATGGAGATATTTACTACGGTTAGAAATCCTAAATCATCTAACTTAAAAACGTTCATAAACGACGCATCTAAGCGCTTTCACAGTCTAAGTCCATTGTCCCGTGCACACTCGCGTTTATCCACTCAATTGCCACAAGTCGCAACCCACAGAAGGCCAAGAGAGGAGACAGCCTAAACATTCGTAAAGCCAAAGGCATTTTTTTCTATATGCTAGTCGCCGTTTAGCTCTGCAGTCTGGAATGACCCGACTTAAAGTTGACAAACACAAGGTAACAGAGAATTTTTCAAGGCGGCAGCTATAAAAGACTATTTTGAGATCGTAAAAGGTCAGCCGTCTGGGACTCCCAATACCTTAAATCAGATCCCGACAATTTTGATGAAGTATATTATGTTTAACGAGGGGAAGGTAATAGTGCACCTCAACAGCTTTAAGAGAAAGTGATCGCGGACTTTCGATAATCTTCCCCCAATTGTATTCATAGAGCTCCCTGACAGCTTGAATAAATAATTATTACTTATATTTGCTCGCTCTTTTGAAGACGGTGATGTACCGAGTTTCGTTCGGTAATACACATTATCACCCCGACGCTTAAAATCTATGTCAAGGCGAATAATGACAACAGCACAGCAGTTCTACAGAAAGCGATTGATGCAGTATCCTTATGGGCACAGGAAAGCCGCATGCAGTTATCCACTTCCACTTCTCTCAAGCTCCCTCCCCTTGTCAACACATTAGAGCTATGATTTTTTTATTTACATATCACTCTACCTGTACCCTTCCTTCGTCGCGATTTTCGTGTTGCCGGAATGATAGCCTGCCACCCTAATGACCGCACGGGCCAACGACGCAAATACAAAATAAAACGTTTTCGGGCTGACCCTCAGCCAACCTTTAACGTCCGGGACGGGACTGCTTTTGCATTGCTTCGTAAGACGGATCCCATAAATACAAATCGGTGCAACGGTGCGGCACGAACCCTATGTGCCCCTATGTCTCCTCCGGTCGCGAGGCGCACTAGGCCACCGGGCTGGACGCACCGTGGAACATCTACGCATTTTGCAAATGCCGATAACTAACGACCGGCTGCCTATTGATGCGGTGCGGCCCATGATTTAGGATGGCTTCACGAAATACGCCTTCAATTAGTCCTCATAAGTCGCTAGTAAAATACGTTCTGGGTCAATGACGCAACTTATCCGACGTAGGAGGAACACAGCACAGCCGATGCTGGTCGGATCAGAATCGGGCCCTTCATTTTATTACAGTGCATCAACGAGACCCTCAAACGACGCTATCCCACATGATGAATGTCAGACCTCACAGACCACGCAGAATCGTATACAACTAAATGATGACACATAAACTCTACGTACTTGGCTATACAAAGGCTGTGCATCTTTCTCTCTCTTGGTAATATTAAAAGCATTTGCAATAATGCCAGTGCCACACGGACAAGTCATTGTGGTATTGTTAGACTAATACGAAGAAATATAACTAATATCCATACAAGTGCCACTGACAGCTTCGCTATATATATATATATATATATATATAGCCCGCATACATAATGCAATATACGGAAAATAAAAGATCTTTAATAATGTATTTTAAAAACGATATATATATATATATATATATACACATACAGGACCATTCATATCGTTATGTACTTATTGCGAGGTTTGGTAGAACTCTGCATAAAAATAATTTTTTTCAATGAAAGGAGGACGCGAAAACCTACATAGTTGTGCGAAATCTACGTTTGCGGGAGAACTAGTTAACGCATGAAGGAACCGATTATACCGGGAAAAAAAGAGGAAAATTCTGCACAACGGAAGACACTAACTTGCGTAGGGAAAAATTAAATTTGCTATTGCGTGAGGCAGGTCTTTTGGACATACATTTTAGGTCGTAATGGAAAAATTTGACGATTTTTCACAAAAAAAAGCGTTAACGTAAGACATAACAACATATCGACTTTTTATGACTTTCCTTAATCTGGCTATTCGCTTTTCCTTACGCAAGTTAGTGAAGTGTCTTCCTTCTTGTGCAGAATTTTCCTCCGAACACACCGGTATAATCGGTCCTTCATGCGTTCAGGTAATCCTTCATGCGTTAACTGGTTCTCCCGCAAACGTAGATTTCGCACAACTATGTAGGAGAAGAAAGGCAGAATAAAAGTTTTTATAAATTTTACTCTCTCTCCTAAACAAGACGTTTCCGCGTCCTCCTTCCATTGGGAACAATTATTTTCTTGTCGAGTTCTACCAAACCTCGAAATAAGTACATAACGATATGAATGACCCTGTATATATATATATATATATATATATATATGTTGGTGCCGCTTACAGCTAGAGTTACAGCTGAGAGACAGGATCGAGTCTGTTTGAGCCATCATAAAAATGCCACACGACAATCGCCACCTTCGCATGTTTAATATTATTATTATTTATAAAAATACAATTACAAATCATAATAATCGCAATTTGTCGACGCTATTTTTTTTATCGATCAGTGTTGTTTAGGCGCTTCTCTTTTACGTATAGACTTCTCTGTCGTTTCGCTTTGTAGTCGCACTCTCAGCATGACAGACTTTCTCTTTTCGACCCTAGCTCAATCGAATGCAAACTCTTCTTACTAAGGCAAATTAATAAAGCTTCGATTACTAGTCGATAATTAATTAGTACTACACCAAGGACAACAATTTTTTTTGTCTGCCGCGACTCTAGCCATCACTGTTATCGTTATTAATTACGAGTGCTGCCACTGTTTGCGGCCGCGCCGATTCCCGCTTTCACGGCAGTTCCAACATCAACAGCGATCACGGCGACGACAACGCCTCCCTCACCCCCGGACGCATGTGGCAGGGAAGTCTTGATCTTAGGCTTGTAGTGTTGCCGCCTGCAGATAGATAAATGCTTCCTCACGAAGAAGTGTGTCGTATTAGTGCTGCATTCGTAGTGATTGAATGATTGATGGTCGTGTTCTGTGTGGCGCCGTGGTGGTGATGACGATAGTGCCCGTAATGAAGTCCGAGGCTGTGCGATGAAGTCCGAGGCTGTGCGATGAAGTCCGAGGCTGTGCGATGAAGTCCGAGGCTGTGCGATGAAGTCCAAGGCTGTGCGATGAAGTCCGAGGCTGTGCGATGAAGTCCGAGGCTGGTGCGTCTTGACCAAGTCGAATGCTGTTTCGAGTGGCCCATGCCCGTAGTGGTCCTGCATCCTTGTTCGGCGTTACTCGGCCAACATTAACAACATGGCATATAACTCTCGCCCTATACATCGAGACATTTTCTGCTTTTGTCTTTTTTGAATGCATTGTTTGCGTACGTCCGTAGGGGAACTTCTGATGAAAATTGTATCCAATATAACCTCCTCTCACGTTGATCACTTCTTTAATTCGGCGTCTTAGCCGAAAACAAACCCGTGCTAGACGGTTTCCCTATCTTAATTTTGCAAAGTTTTTCCAAAAACGACAGCGACCAAGTGTACGTTAGAAAGTCAAGACTTGTTAGACCAATCGCGCCCCATACATAGTGGTTCAACGGATTTATATCGGGACTGTTCGGTGGCTATATGTCCTTGCCCCCAAAATATGTTCATATGCTCAGACAGCCACTCTCACACTACACAGCTAGTATGAGCTGGAGCGTCATCTTGCCGAAAGACGAATGACGATAACCTATGTACTTCATGTATCCACGGTTTCAAGACAGTTTGTAGAACACGCAATAAAACTTTATTTGTAATCGTTTCACCTTTCTGCAGATAAAGTATAGAACACACAAACTGCATAAGGCGTCTCCTTCACTGACACCACATTTAGACCGTGAGCACTCGCCGGGCGTTTGCTTTTTTTGCATTTACGTTGAATATTGTCTTGCAGGAGAAAAATTGAAGACGGCGTACAGCTTCATGCTCGAGAGAAGCGAGGAGCAAATGGCATCGAGCAAGTCTAATCGCTCTTGCGGCCTCAGAGAGTAGTTGCCTGTACCACAAAGGAATGGTGTCTGGGTATTCTTGAAGAACAAGCCTGCGCGTGGTTGTTGCAGCAATGCTAAATTCAGGACATCACCGTGCGACGGGAGTTGAGCACGGGTGGGGGGGGGGGGGTGAGCACTGCCTTAATGCATAGCATCATCCATTCGAATTTCGAAGTCCGGTTGAGCGGAGCCGGGACCAGCACAACCAACACATTGGTTTCGTTGTGAAGCACACACATACATTCGAACAAAACAGCCATGCGCATACACACGAAGGGGTGACAACAAAGACACGGGCTCAACGAAATCGGCAGTGTTATTAGCCATCACCGGACACTGGAGTTGTTGTAATTGTATCCCAATAGTGCCAGTCAACTAGCACGGCTGTTTTCGGACCCATCATAGAGCAATAATTATTGACATAACTTGGTGAGTAGCTATAGAGCGCATTAAATCCATGACGCTAAGGTTTGTCACACAAGGATGCACCACAAAAACGTACCACCATATGTATAGAGAATGTCCTACAGTTCCAGCCAGTGAGCGCAGCGTGACCTCTTTAAGCCATGTTCTAAAACCTCGGATCCCACGCGAGTTGGGTCAGCTCCGTCTGGTGCCTTAAACGATCATACATTGCTGACTCGTTCGCTTCTTTCAGCGCCGTTTCAAGGGTTTTGATGCGTTCCATCGCTGCACGAAGGCATTTTTCGAGGTCCGGCAGTTCACTAGAAAGGCCAGCATAATCCCGGACAAGCTGAAATAATGACAGAAACAATGTTATATATATATATATATATATATATATATATAATATGTTCGCCTGGCGTGTAGCCAGATAATTGCACAACAAGGAGGTTTTGGGGGCGTCTTTGCCCACCTAGCTTTCCTTCTTACCCTTTATTCGGTAATTAAAGGCGTTTTCTATTCTATATATATACAGGGTGTGACTGAACGAATTTTATAGCGATACATAAAATTGTAGAGCTCGTTAAAGCAAATATTTTTTCCAATGGAACATGTGCTCTGAGAAGTCTTGTTTCGGAGTTACAGTGAAATTACTACAATTTGTGACACTGGTGTTTTTGCCCGACATAGGAGCACAAAATGTGCTGTTGCGAGACAACCAGTCCTCCTAGACAGAAACTAAGCACACCGTCGTGTTCGTGATAAAATTCTGCTCAATCTGAAGAATATGCAAAGCCGGTCAGAAGACGCGACATGGTCGCTTAGAAGAGAATTCGCCAAAAATAAAGTTCTTTATTAGCGTTCACGCCAAATACTTTAGAATCATAACCCTACGACCACCCACGTGTTCAAAGCTAACATTTACAGCAAATGCGCATTTCATGACGATCATTTTGGTACCAAACGTATGGCAATGCGAGCTGTGGTTGCGGAGTAATTACGATTTTTCGGCGGGATGTCCAGATTAAGTGCATGTAAAATGACTGTGTGGCGACGTTCACTACCGCCGACGTGTCGCGCGACAGCCGCAGCGCGTCATTTTTCATGCACTTAATCTGGACATCCCGCCGAAAAATCGTAATTACTCCGCAACCACAGCTCGCATTGCCATACGTTTGGTACCAAAATGATCGTCATGAAATGCGCATTTGCTGTATATGTTAGCTTTGAACACGTGGGTGGTCGTAGGGTTATGATTCTAAAGTATTTGGCGTGAACGCTAAAAAAGAACTTTATTTTTGGCGAATTCTCTTCTAAGCGACCATGTCGCGTCTTCTGACCGGCTTTGCATATTCTTCAGATTGAGCAGAATTTTATCTTAGTTTCTGTCTAGGAAGACTAATTGTCTCGCAACAGCACATTTTGTGCTCCTATGTCGGGCAAAAACACCAGTGTCACAAATTGTAGTAATTTCACTGTAACTCCGAAACAAGACTTCTCAGAGCACATGTTCCATTGGAAAAAATATTTGCTTTAACGAGCTCTACAATTTTATGTATCGCTATAAAATTCGTTCAGTCACACTCTGTATATACAGGGTGTCCCTATTTGTGTGGCCAAAACGCTAGGATATGGTCAAACTCGGTGAGTAAATCATTTTTGCCAATGGGTGGAAGCCGGGAAAACGTTTTGTTTAGGAGTGAGGATAAAATTTATACAAGCAGTTATTCTGTCTTTTTTCTCCTACATAGTTGTGCAAAATCTACGTTTGCGGGAGAACCAGTCAACGCACAAAGGAACCGATCATACCGGCGTGTTTGGCGGAAAATTCACACACGGCACAATAAAGTATACATTACTAGCTTGCGTAGCAAAAAGCGAATAGCCAGATTAAGGAAAGTCATAAAAAGTCAAAATGTTACGTTAACGCTTTTTTGTGCAACATCGTAATTTTTTCCATTACGACCAAAAATGCACGTCCAAAAGACTACTCTCAGGCAATAGCAGATTTAATGCCCATCATTTTCGTATCAAGGTGATGGTGCTGCGTTACGTAGTTGTCAAGTCACTAAGCTTTTTCGACAGTCATAGTTGTTATGTTTTACGTGCAAGTTTTCACGTTCAGAACCGTAAAAATTTGCCAAGGCGTTTCCGCCCCCTCCTTCCACTAGGAAAATTTATTCTCTTGTTGAGTTCTACCAAACCTCAAAATATGTACCTAACTTTCAGATACGCCCTATGGAAATATGCATGCCTTCGCTTTTGATATGGCTATCGAAAAAGCTTGGTTACTTGGCAACTACGTAACGCAGCACCATCACTTTGGTACGAATGTAGTGGGCAAAAAATTTGCTATTGCCTGAGAGTAGTCTTTTGGACGTGCATTTTTGGTCGTAATGGAAAAGATTACGATGTTGCACAAAAAAGCGTTAACGTAACATTTTGACTTTTTATGACTTTCCTTAATCTGGCTATTCGCTTTTTGCTACGCAAGCTAGTAATGTATATTTTATTGTGCAGAATTTTCCGCCAAACACGCCGGTATGATCGGTTCCTTTGTGCGTTGGTTGGTTCTCCCGCAAACGTAGATTTTGCACAACTATGTAGGAGAAAAAGACAGAATAACTGCTTTTATAAATTTCATCCTCACTCCTAAACAAAACGTTTTCCCGGCTTCCACCCATTGGCAAAAATGATTTTCTCACCGAGTTTGACCATATCCTAGCGTTTTGGCCACACAAATAGGGACACCCTGTATATATATATATATATATATATATATATATATATATATGTAGTAGAAGAAATGTCGTGCCCACCAACTATGCAGGTGCCCCAACCTGGCCCGCTACCACGCACCAATTAGAGTCACCGCGTTACCTTAACATTTAGCACACTTCTTGAGATAGAAACTAGAACCTACATACACACAGCCCAATCTACTTAATAGTCCATAGATGTTGCTTTAAAGTAATTACATAAAGCGTAGAGCGCCCATACGACCAGACAACAAACGTAAGGTGGCAAACTTAAGTTCGACGCTACAAAGCATGCGCAGTTGTAGCCCTGCATGCAAAAAGACATAAGCATTAAACGACAGGAAACAGCGTCGTGGCTCAAACACCTCCAATTCATGATGGCAAGTGAATGCACGACTCACCTGCTTGTTATGTTCCATCAGCTGATCGAGGTTCTTTTGGAGGTGGGCGATAACCTTTTCTTGAACAAGAGAACCTTCAGTGTACTGTTCGACATCGGAAGCCCCTATAACGTTCCAATTCTTGACTCGGCTTTGTAGATCCTAAATCCCAAATGCCGTATATGCTATGGTTAATGAAACCACTAATAAGAAACTATTAACTCGTATATCAATGCACACTTTACACCATACCGTATGTACATAATGATAATCAATTTTTTTTATTACCTAAACGCAACTTTTCCTTATTCGCTATCTCAGTAGCTGTACACACACATCAGGACTCTTGCTTTTATATATATATATATATATATATATATATATATATATATATATATATATAATGTAGTAGTAAAGTAGATAGTAAAGCTCTTATCAGGATTAATTTCAAGGCCTCTTACTTTTAATAGGGGGTTAGCTAAATCTAGGAGTTGTTGGAGAGTATTTTTGGTGGACGCAAGGAGAATGAGGTCATCCGCAAAGGCTAGGCCCATAAGGCGGGTTCCCTCTTTTAGTTGGTATCCTATATTAGTATCGTTAAGTTTACGCAGAATGTCGTCGAGAACTAAGTTAAATAACAGAGGCGACAAGGGATCTCCTTGACGAACACCTCGTGTGGGCCTGATGGTACGACATTCTTTGCCAAATTCTAGGAGTGTTAGGGAGGATTGGTAAAGGCGCTCGATATAATCGATGAAAACCCTTGGGTACCCCCTGCTCTCGAGTGTCCACAGGACCGCGTCGTGACTGATCGAGTCGAACGCCTTTCTCAGGTCGATCGACGCGATCCTCAGTTCGCGGCCCGTGGTCTTGGCATCATGAATGATGCCATCGAGAACATTGAGGTTCTCAAAGGTTCCATCGTAGGGGATGAAGGCTCGCTGGGTGTGGAGAATTTTCATGGAAGTTTGGAGACGTTTAGATAATATTTTATTTAGCGTTCGTTGAATATAAGAACTAATAGAAATGGGACGAAGGTCACTCGGGGAGGACGCATTGGTGACCTTGGGGATGAACGCTACACGAGCCTTCTGCTGGCAGGGGGGGATGTCACTTAGAAGTAGTATATTTAGGAGACAGCAGACTGTTTCTTCAGGGAGTTTACGGAGGGATGCTAGTTTAATCCCATCCAAGCCTAGTGCTTTAGAAGATCCACGGAGTGCAATTTGCGTTTCAAATAGGGAGATAGGGTTTGAAACGCATGTGAGATCAGGGTTGGGAATATAGGGGTTCGGAGTAAGTGGTGGTGGGGGAGGTTGGGTCATTGCATTGGTCCAATGCTCTACGACCTCCGTGTCATTCATGTTGTTTATGCGTCGTGTACCGTCCAATATGCCTTGAGCACATTTGGATCGGTTCTTGTTGTATAGCTTTTGTGTGATCGCGTAGTGTTCCCTTCGTAGCTGTCGCTTTGACAACACCCGATCGGTGGATGGGGTTTATAATTTTTTTTTGCCGGTTCGATTCGGCAGAGTGCAGTCGTGTTTTCGTCGGCTCCCATAAAACTGAACGTTTTGTGAGGTTCGACTTCGATTTCGACAGTGATAATTGTATCGACGAATGTGCGTGTGCCGAGTATTCTATTGGTGAATAGTGCACGCTGGAAGTGAGTTGGGTCGCGTGTCTGAGGGATCCGATCTCTTTCAGGCTCCCTGACTGTGTTGACTTTCATCACCCAGCTGACCGTGTTCGATTTACTAGCGTCGTCGCGAATCTACGTGCGGCGCAAGACGTTGTAGCTCACGGACTAACGCAATACCGCAGGTCGCCGTAGCCTTGTGGCAGTGTCTTGGACTACCACTTAGCAGGACTGGGTTCGATTCCCAGGTCTGTGGCTGACACTTTTTTTTTTTTTTTTTTTGCGGTAGTGTGTTTTGTATTTTGTGACCTGTCGCGGCATAGGCATGCCGAAATTGGTGATTACTGGTCAGGATAAGCCACCTGATTCGCTGGATATATCACGGCTGAGGGCGGTTACTGCGTGTGTTGAGAATAATACGACGGCAGCTGGCAATCCAACAGAGGCGCCTGCATCGCCCATGCCCGACGGTGAGATAGAGTACACTGCCACCGGCAACGACGACGGCAGTAATGTGTTACCGCATGATCGCGTTGGCTGCAAGCGGCGCAGGCAATCTGGTATCGAAGAGACAATAAGCGGACCACACGGGCTAGTGGACTCCGAAGGTTTCACAAAAGTGGTTTCGCGGAAGGAGAAAGCCACTATTTCACGCGAGCAACGACAGCTTAATAAGCTTCGGTGTGACATCGAAGCCGGGACAATTAACCTGTTTAAGGTAACCTTTCGAAGACAGCCAACCGTCGAGTCGGACGCTATGTCATTTTCTGAAGGTTCAATGCTTACGATCTTCAAAGAGATCTACGCCGTGTCACCAGGGTGTAAAATTTCTGGTGATACCCAGTCAATCGCGGTCTGGGTAAAAGACTTAAAGAGCGTCAATACGCTACTTTGTGTGTCAAGCCTAGGAGGGTGCCCCGTATCGGCTGCTTGCCCGGCCGTCACCTCATTTAGCGCCAGGATTGAGGGGGTCAGCCCAGTTTTCACCGAAGGCGAAATTGCCGGCGAACTGGCGGAACACGGAGTTATCCAAGCGCGTCGACTATATCGTTCGTCTGCAAGCGGGAAGGTGCCGCTGACGAAGGTAATCCTTACCTTTTCTCGCCAGCCCCCCGCGTCCGTCTTTCTCGGCCACAGATCTCACCCAGTTATCCTGGAGCCGAGCCAAGCAAGGATCTGCTTTAAATGCTTGAAACCTGGACACCTCGCTGATAAGTGTCTAGGAAAAAAGCTTTGCAAGAACTGTGGAGGCCCGGATCATACCGCCGAGTCCTGTCGTAACAGTCCAAAGTGCGTGAATTGCCAGGGACCTCACCGGGCGGGATCCGCTCTCTGCCCGCGGCTGGCTTACTTGCGTGAGAAAAGCAAAATTATGTTGGAGGGTCGCATGCTCCAGCAGGTCAGAGCAGATTACCCCGAGGCGGTCATCGGCGAAGCTGTACGTTGTCCTCCGGCTTCCGCCCAAGAGGATCCGTCGTCCGCAGTACAGGGCCCCACTTACGCAACCGTGGTTAGGGGGATTTCGCCAGCAGCTGGGGTCGAGCCGCAGGTCGTTCTACCCAAGCCGAAACCTATACCGAGGCTTCAAAAGAAGAAGCGCGGCTACAGGTCGCCAACGAGCAGGACCCGTCGCTACAACCACTCGAAAAAGGCCCCGAGAGCAAGTAAGACCCGCTCAAGCGCCGGCACCGGTTCGTCGCTCTCAGGGCTAGCTGATCTTCTACAGGGAATCAGACCAGAATTATCTGCGGTGTTGAGGTCTTTAGAGGAAGCATTGCGACCTCTGATGGGACTGCTTTCTGTAGTGGGCAAGTTAAAAGGTCTAGCCTTGTAATGACAGACCACGGCGACAACACGCCTAACCGCGGGCTCGCCAGCCCGCGGTCCGGGCAGTCGGACCCCAACAGGGCCCCCTGCCCAACCTGCGGGCTTTCGTTTACACGAAGAGGTCTACGTCGACATATAACGACCAAGCACGGAGGGGTTGCCTACAACATTGACGATGAGTCACGGCCCTCAAACTCTCGGTTTACCGCGGATGGATTAATCGGCGTTATTCAAGACGTCTTTCGCCGCTGGAGGTTGGTCCGCATTTTGCCAAAGTCAGTGCGTAGGCAAGTAGCCGAAGAGTTTACTAAGGTCCTGTGCTCAGTCGCAGAGATCAACGACAACACGGCCTAGCTTTCCCTTTTCTCTTTCGCGCCCGTTGTCCTCCGCCTCCCCGATGGTGGGAAGGATGACCGGTCATTGGCGGTTATTGTCCGGAAGAACCTTCGCGACTTTGCTCAGGGGAAACGGTTTGACGATGGCAGTAGTCGTCTTTCAAACGTGCGTCCCCGACAGCGGACAGTTGATACCGTCCGGCTAGCCATTACCAAGCTTTCGGAAGGCGACGTCTCTTCGGCGGCCAGGGTCCTAATCTCAGAAGACACGCTGGCGCAGAAGCCTAGCGAGACGGCTTTGCTCTTGGAGAAGCACCCGCCCGCGCCGTCACCTCTGTCCTGGCCCAGCCCTCCTCAAGTGCCCTTGCCATCAACCACATCAGCCGACAATGTTCGATCTGCCATAAAAACGTTTTCGCGAAGTTCCGCCGCGGGCCTTGATTTCATCAGACCACGGCTTCTACAAGACCTGCTGTCCCCCGCTTTAGGAGCTGTCGCCGACCGCCTTGCGGCCGCCCTCGCCAAAGTCGTTGATCTTCTTCGCTGGGGCTCGCCGCTCTCCGAATGGCGACCACTCATCTTTGGGGCCCGACTTTTCGCCCTCAAGAAGAAAGACGGCAGCGTGAGGCCCATCGCATGCTCATCTGCAATCCGGAGGCTAGCGGCAAAAATCGGCATCTTTGAGAACAAATCAGACATCTCATGTGCTCTTGGTGACCATCAGCTTGGGTTTGCGACACCGGGAGGATGCAAGGCCGCAGTGCATTCGACTCGGTCCTTTTTGGAGTCACGCTCTGAAGCTACCCTTGTGGTCAAGCTTGACTTCAGGAACGCGTTCAACAGTATTCGAAGGGACCATTTGATGAGCGCGGTGAAAGCTTGGGCCCCGAGCATGTTCCACCAGGTGGAGCTTGCTTATAAGGAGCCATCCTGCCTTCTTCTGCCGCACGATGTCATAATGTCGCAGACTGGAGTACAGCAGGGCGACCCGCTGGGCCCGCCGCTGTTCTGCCTGGCAGTCAAAGAGTTAGTTGACTCTCTCGAGTGCCCGCTTAACGTATGGTACTTGGACGACGGTGTACTGGGTGGCGCCCCCGATGCAGTTCTGAGGGACATCCACAGAATCATCGAGTTCGCTGAACGGAGCGGCCTGGCTCTAAACTCTGAGAAGTGTGAGGTCCATATTGTAGGAGGTGCTGCGGACTCTGAAGTGCTGGAGGCTCTCCCAGGGTGCAAGACTGTCGGCACGGATTTAGAGTTGCTGGGCGTACCTCTCTTCCCGCAAGGAGTTCCGGCTGCTCTCGAGAGGTGGCTGGCCAAGCTAGAAGATGCGATGTCACGCATCCACTTGGTTGGTTCTCATCGAGGCCTCTTTCTTCTGAGATCCTCCTTTTCGGCCCTACGTCTCAACCACTTGTTTCGAGGTGCAGATTGTTCACTGGCTTCCGGACTTCTTGAACGACTTAACGACAGCATGCTGGCTACAGTAGAGGCGTTGCTGAACCTCAGTCTATCCACGGGTGCACGCCAACAAGCTCTACTCCCCGTTCTTTGGGGTGGCCTAGGGTTACCTGATGCGACTGTTTTATCTGAGATAGCTCTGGCAGCTTCTCTACACAGGTCTATGCAACAGGCTAGAACCCTCCTCGATTCGGCTGCCCTCACAGACTTAGAAGCCCGATTGGAAACAAGCCACCGTAGAGCAGTTGCCCTGTGCGGCCACGAGCCCGCTGAAGCTGGACACCAGAAAGAATGGTCAACAGCTCTATATGAGCAAAGGGTCGTAGACCTCATTGCGGGATGCACGACGGACGCCGACAAGGCCAGGCTGCGCGCCGTCTCCTCCAAGGGGGCGGGCGCATGGCTACACGCCATTCCCTGTGCCCGGATCGGGACCCTGTTAGATGATGAGTCGGTAAGGATTGCCGTCGGACTTCGCCTGGGAACAGACATTGTATACACTCATACCTGCGTCTGCGGAGACGTCGTCGGGCCAGACGGACGCCACGGGCTGTCCTGTATCGTCAGCGCAGGTAGGCGAGCAAGACACCAAGCCCTGAATGAAACCTTCAGTCGAGCTTTACGATCCAGTGGTCTGCCGTGCGTCCTTGAACCCGTCGGGCTAGACAGGGAGGGCGGCAAGAGACCTGACGGGCTGACCTTAACTCCGTTCGAGAGCGGATGCATGCTGGTTTGGGACGCGACAGTTACTGACTCATTAGCCCCTTCAATGGTCAGTGCTGGCGCGGCCCGGGCTAGTCATGCTTCGGCTCTCGCCGAGGCAAACAAAGCTAGAAAGTACCAGAATATCGGGTACCCGTACAAGTTTTATCCCTTTGCCTTCGAGACCCTTGGCGGGCCCGGTCCATCCACTCGAAGTTTGCTGCAAAAGGTCGGGAAACGCCTGATTCTAGCCAGCGGAGACAAACGAGCGGGTGATTTTCTCAGACAGCGCCTGTCGCTGGATGTGCAACGGGGCAATGCGGCCTCGGTTCGGGGCACTCTCCAGAAATGGCTGGTCCCTACACTGGACCCCCCGTAACGGTGCACACGTTCGCAGGGACTCAAATGTCATGTTCCCACCCTGAATGATTGATTACATTAAATAAAACAAAAAAAAAAAAATATATATATATATATATATATATATACATATATATATATATATATATATATATATATATATATATATATATATATATATATATATATATATATATATATATGCATATATATATATATATATACAATATATATAATGAATTGATCTTGTAAATTGCCAAAATTGACGCGTGTCTTGTCGCCCATATTTAAGCCTGTATTTAAATAAAAACAGATAATTGAATGCATTATTTGCGTAAGTCGATAGACGAACTCCTGATGAACATTTGTATAACCCCTCTCACGCTGATCTCTTCTTTAATTCAGGGTCTAAACCGCATACAAACCCATGTCAGACAGCTTCTGTCTAAATTTTGGAAAGCTTTCTTAGTAGCGACGGTGGCCGAGTGTACGTTAGAATGTCTAGACTTGTTAAACTCGCCTTATCGCATACATAAATCGGGGCAGTTCGAAACATGCGACACACATACTGCATAAGGCGGCATAGCGCCTCCTTCACTGACACAATACTTAGAACGAGATCATCACAGCCAGGCGTTTGCTTTCTTTTTCATTTGCGGTGACTATTGTCTCGCCAGAGAAAAAAACGAAGAAGGCGTACTGCTTCGTGCTCGAGAGAGAGAAGAGGAGCAAATGGCATCAAGAAAATCTACTGGTTTTTGCGGCTTGGAGAGTAGTTGCCTGTACGACAAAGGAGTTGTACCTGATGTCTTATTGAACAACAATCCTGCGCATGGTCGTTATGGTAATCTTACATTCAGGTGCAAGCTTGTTGATTGAGATAAAGGGATACTCAGAAATTCGTAACTAGACTGTGTAGATCAGTCTTGAGTCTTTGCTGTGCACTTTCTGTTGTGAATCTGCCTCTTTACTGTGTGGGAACCTGGTTTTGTTTCTTCTGCAAGCGTCAAATTCCCTGCAATCCGCTGAGCTGTCCGTTAACCGACGCAAAGCAAATTTACAATCAGGTCGCGAGTCCTTCTGGCGCAGAGGACACGGATAACAGCTGCTCTTCACTCATATTTCTAAGAAGACGCAGCATCTTTTTCCATGGTTAACACGTACTCGTGTTTGACTGAACATCTGTGTTTGTTTTTACTTGTTTGTTTGTCAACAACCGGATGAATAACGTATTTACTTCTGGGTTCATGACACAAACACCACACGGCCCACAATATGCGTTCGCGTGCCTTTCACCACCTCGGACAACGAAACGACCCGAATCGGAGCAGGTCTTCATCTCGGCTGTGACCTTGTCCCCCCCATGAATGTAAATGTGCCAACCCGTTCCCAAATTAGCCCATCACGGGTTATCGTGTGTCATGAGTGCCGGACAGCGGGCCAGGCATGCCGGCATTAACGACACCTTCGGCCTCATCCCCTCTTTCGCCACTCCTTGGCACCTTTGTGAAGTGTAGCTATGGGGTTCTGTGCAATTGAACGCATCTGCACCATGTAACGCGTTATAACATTTTTTAGCAATGACTGCGTTTGTCATATCCGCGTTTCTGGCCGTCAAGCGGTCTTGCTACACCCGCTCTAAGATGTCTTTCTTTCATTGTTCTACTCTTCATTATACGTTCGACATGGACGTCGACAGTTCTATCTTCCCAGCAGGGCATGACGACACGGCGCACGGATCACTTCGGACAACGACCAACCTCCCACTCCACGACTACGTTAACCGTCTCATTATCTATACTAAAGGAGCAAGAGACCTGGCGAAATCATTAGCCGACCGCGCCAAAACAACTAACAAAGACCACTACGGCCAGAAGAGGCGTGAACCGACATTTAAGACTTAGTACTCAGATACACTTAAATGCGCCGAGTCGGTTAATCCGACCAACTCTAAAAAAGATACTTCGGACCGTATACAATTGTAAGGGTAACCAGCCCGACTACCGCAGAAGTGGAACCGACAGAGACAGCCAGCACCCCCAGACCCCAAAAGAGACGGCAGATAGTACATTTATCCAGAATCAAACCGTTCATCCAGACCTACGTCCCGAACCACACAAGTGACTCGCCCGACGAGAGAGACCATCCAGCTACCGGCAACATTCACCAGACACCGACCTCTACCAACCAGCGGCCACCACAACCGATTCGACCCGGTCGCTCACGTCAACCCCCGACTTGGACGTGAGATTTCGTGTGTTCCCTAATTCATAACACACCATGGTTGGCTCGAGACGAGCCAATTCAGAGGGGTATACGCATCATGGAGCAATTCAAATCAGTGCTAACCGGCCACGTCCAACGGCCACAGCGTCCCCGCCAACGTGTTTCAAATCTACCCTAACCGACGACGCCCAACAACTTCAGCGTCCGCGCCAACACCTCAGCGTACCCAACGTTCACCGACCGGCCAGCAGAGAACAGCCACAGCCTTTCGAGCCGAAACCCCAACGTCCTCCGCCGTCCAAACGATCACCGGCCGACACAGGGAGAGGGTCGACCTATGACCGGCAATCCAAGTCAAACCTTAACTTTACCTGTATTGCTATACGGAACAAACACAGAATGCTGTAAATTTCGACCGATTTGAGAGCGGGTTCTGACACCCTTTGGGGTGTCAGCATGCCGCGGTGCGTCGTGGACCAAAAAATAGACCGAGCAGCATGGCTTAATTACCATTCGTTGCTCGGCTGTGGTTTGCATTAGACCTTATGCTGCGTGTCATCATTCATCGTTCCTGAGCTCCTCGCGTTGCAGTACCCGCCCGGCTGAGTCTACTTCCCCCAGCTGACTTAGCGTAACACAGCAACGTTACAATTTTAAGAGATTAACCATTTTAACGCAGCTTTCGCTAACTACGACGATATCACAAACTGGCCAACATAGGCACAGAAGTAATTTACACAAATATCATTAATAATGAGCACCATTCCTATAATGAAGAAAAGATCACAAGAAGAATATCTTTCGTAGAAAAAAAATGATATGCCTGTCATTTTTTGTTACGATTCTAGTCCGAATGATATGAGGGTCGAATAAGGGTCTAACAACTCAAAGCTGAACTCGTTTTGAGAAAATCTGGTGCTAATTTCCATAGTGGGCCCTGTAAAATTTCCTTTTAATTGTTTACAGCTAATCTTAAAAAAGAACGAGTTCAACGAATAGATATAAAATCTAAAAAGTGAACATCCAATGTAATTTCAAGCACTGTAAAATTTCCTTTTAATTGTTTACAGCTAATCTTAAAGAAGAATGAGTTCAACGAATAGATATAAAATCTAAAAAGTAAACATCCAATGTAATTTCAAGCACTGTATGCCAAACCAAAAGCAGCAAAAATAATGGCTATACGCAGAGAAGAAGCAATTTCAACAAAGTCGCCTGCATTTTTGGCACAGAAACTGTACTGAAACACGTACCAATAAAAACCCAAGCATAACGCTAAAGAGCACCACGCAAATAGGTCTTGATCTAAAAGAATCAGTATATGTACGGCAGAATGCTAACGGCCCGTACTTGTTGATGGCAATTATGCATATTTTTCTCTGCGCCGTCCATCCAGGCAGTCGTGGACTCTAGTTTTCAGCTTATTGTTTATATTTCCACGAAATAAAATATACCGATCAATATACAGAAGCAAGTTTGCTAAGTCGTTACCTCAACGAAGAGCTTCCTGAGATCGTGTGGCGTTTGTATTTCATTGGAAACGGTCCTTTCCAAACCTTTAAGATAATGGAGAATCTGTTCACGGAACGCATTGAGAGACCTGAAAGGGTATCTGACACGTTGGCAAGTGACTGAACGTAGGTTAGGTTAAAAAGACGAAGATCACAGGTTCGCTAAATCTGTATCGAGTAGCCTAGATGAGGTGCGCTTTGTTACAGGACCTCCGCCTGATATGGGGTGCACTGTCAAAGTACAGACAGAACAACATATAAGACGTGGACATAATTGTGGTTGCGGTGACCAAACTCTCCCATGCCAAAACAAAATCGCGTTGGATAGTAGTGAGATATTGGTGCTGCGTAACGCGGTGATGCATTCCTACAGATATGCGCACTCTAATTAAAGACAGGCAATGCTAGATTCTATTTCGGTAATGCAACAATAGGGTTATTAAACGTTGGTTTCGGTGTGGAGATACCGAGCTCTAAAGTGCAATAGGCAGCTAGGCAGACCGTCGCAAAGAGCGCGTTTGCAGGCGAAATTGCATAGAAATTGTGATTGAAAAGCCGTGGCCATTTGGAACTGATCGCAACGCCGCTAGCAAAGCGGCTAATGAGCATCGCTCGCTGCTCGGTTACAAACTAGAAGACGCGATCTGGTGTACTTCTCGGGCGGGTTACAATTGTCAGAAGTTGAGCAATAAGAAGAGCAATGCCGGGTGCAGATGCATAGGTGCATGCTTAGAAAACTTACTGTAGATTCTGAAGCTGCTTAGCGTCAGCCTTCTCATCCTCGAGTAATTCCTGATGTTGCTCCTTAAGCGCCTCGTGCTTGAGGTTCACCTTTCGCGGTTGATCGTATGTGTTGCCGATAGTGACAATGTGCTGGCTCACCTCATCACGTGACGCCGCACTCTGCTTATGAGAGGCTTCGCTGTGTTCCTCAAGGGCAGCTGTAATTTCATCGACGCTTCCTAAAAACGGATTTAGCACACCACAGTACGTAAAACCAATTAGTCGTCCTACACATGTGAATTAGCATACACAATACAGGAAACACAATGTGCGCTCTAATAACACGGTCACTACTTCTAGTAACACACAATATGCATAATCCAAGCACACTGCTATATGATGCGTAGTGATTCACAAGAGCCGCTTGCCTTAACTACCCACTTCTTACCCTTGGTTTTTTCATTTGAGTGTATCTCCACGGTTGCCTGGATCTTAGACATCTCGTCGTTAAGTCCATTGATTGTCTCCCCTGTTTTATGATGTTTTTTACTCTCAGGCTCTTTAACATGGTCCTGCTGACTTTTGAGTTTGTCTTTGTGCCGCTGGATAAGCAATTTGGCGTTCTGGAGGGCCTTATCGTTGTCCACCATACGCTTATTCGCATCGCCCTGGCTATCCTCGAGCTCTTTACAGCGCTGCGACATTGCAGAGATCTCTGACTTCATCTTCGTGACATACCGGCGTGCTTTTATAACTTCGTTCTCGATTCCCTTGCCGCATTCAAGAGTGGGCACCTTAAGGTCTCCCACGCGCAGCACAACCCCAATCTCGCCAAGAACCCGAAGAAGGCCGACTAGAGCGTTGTAATTTTTGCGTTGCTGTTGATCAGAAAAGTCCTTCAGCTGTTGCAGTTCATTCTGGACCGATGATAGTTGCTGAGTCTTTGAGCCGATTTCGTCATTGAGCTGTTCGAGCTGCTTGTTCTTCAAGTCAGCCTCTTCGTTCTTCTGATCGTAGTTGACCGCCAGCCACTGGACAGTCTTCAAAAGGCGCCTAACCTCTTCGCGCGCTCGCAGGTGCTGTCCCCGGAAGTCGTTCAAGTATTGCTGCACCTGTTCCTTCTCCCGACGGAGGCTACTCACAGACTCCTCCTGTTTATTCAGCTGCTCGCGCAGTGTTTTGATGAGCACGCAATTCTGCGCAATGTCATCGTCCTTCTCGTCCAGCTGTCGGTAGAGCTCGGCCTTCATCTGCTCGATAATATTCTTCGTCGAGGCGGCCATCTCAATGCTGACCTGTTCGTCCTTGTTGACGCTCTTGCCGTTGCACCACTTCTTCAATTCGGCCTGAATTTACGCAAGCTGGGCGTATCCGTCTTCTTGGCCGTGAGCTCCTCATTCACCACAACCACGTGCTTAATCGTCTTCGCCCGCCGGCCAAAGTCCAGCGGGTGCCGGGAGTTTTCCTCGTTGAACGACGCCGGCGAAATGCAGACGATAATTGTCGTACATGGATGGCCTCCTAGTGACTGTTGTAGTATTCGCGTCAGCTTCGAGTCTCGATAAGGCACAGGTGGCCAAGGCAAATGTCACCTGACCTGTAATCGCAGACGATATTATGATCGCCATATTCAAGGTTCACAACGCTTCAACGTTTTTTCTTAACCGTTTCTCTGCCACGCTAAGCCCAGATGAATTCAATATGAGAACGGTATGGTCTGGCTAAAAGTAGACACTAAATGATTGCATATAGTGGTCGTCAGAGGCAGACGCTAGAAGCTTCAGCCGGGCGTAAAACCTTACAGTCCTGGTCTATTAGGATGTCAGAAAACCTTTGAATGGTGCAAATATTATGAGTCTGTTCGACCTACACTGCGGTAGCGGTAGCTACAACTCGTACTCTCTCAGAAGCTTCTCTCATTGACGTCATGCTCTGTGAGGAGAGGGAGGCATAGATTCAAACATGCTGCTACCGCTGCGGCCGTCTGCTATATGAAATAAACAGACTTACTAATCGTTGTACATAACCGCCAAGAACGGCTTGTTCATTCCCGTAAATAGCAAATAGAAATCCACGAAATTCGCCTAAACAAAGACTTCCCCGAATGTCTACATTGGTGCCGTGGCCAGGATTCGAGTCGTTTATTTATCCTGTGTGGATATTGTTTGCTATTTTCATGATTTCGGGTGTTTTTCGTTTTGAACTTTGAGTGAATCCACCACGAGCAGGTCCGCTGCTCACGCGTCTCGAGTGTCGTGTGTCTCGTGAAGTCTTGCTCACAACGACAACTCGGACATGACGGACCGAGCACTAACCTGCCTAAGGAGCTTCCGGACAATCGAGCGCAACCGTTTAAAACTGTACGGGCGCTACAAATAAGAAACATCGCGGCAGACCAGCGGAACAAGGCCGACCTGGTCGACCTGCAACGAAATGTCGAAAAACGGTATCAGGCGATGAGCGACTATGACGTTCAGATTGTTGCTCACGGTAGTTTGCCTGAAGAAGACCTCGATCGCGAATTTGAAGAAAGCGATGAGCATTCAAATGCGGCACTGGAATGTTCAACACTTCGTAAACGTTTGATTGACGAAGTGAATCCAGTAACCGCTCTCGTGATGTGTATTGGGACAAAGGACTCGCCCTCGACATCAACAGCAGCAACAATCACATCACCGTCGTCTTCGACACCAAGCCAGTTTATCATCAGTTCTGCCCCGCCCGTTTTCGACACGTCCCCTGAGATTTTCGATGTGGATAGTTTGCGTTATCGTGCCTTCATCGCTCAGTTTGATCGTTTTGATAGCTCTCCGAAAGCTACTGCGTGGCTTTCAAAAGCAACTAGTTGACTCATTGCCGGTGAACGATGTCAGCTACAAGGTGGCTCTTAAGTTGCTGGAAGACAACTACGGAAGACTGGACATCGTCAGGCAGCAATTGATTGCGTCGTTGCAAAAACTACCATATTCCTTGCCGTTTAAAGCTACACTCCGGGCAGCTATCCGGTGGAAGATTGTGTTTGACTTCACCGAGAATAGGCGACTGTCGTCTATCCACTCCGCGTCAGGTAGTTCTGCTGACAATGATTTGGTGACAGGCGGTGTCGATAAATTTGCCGCTGAGGCCGCTGACGAGATCCGCCAGTTGATTGATTGTGTCAGCCGGTATACGTCACTGCGCGAAGAGACAGCGATACTCGGTCAGCTAACCGACGTTGATGAGAATCGAGAGCGACGGCAGCCCGACGCATCACAGAAGCAGAGGAAAACGGACTATCATGCTGGCAACCGTTTTAGGTCGACCGTGTCAGCAGTGCCACAGCCACGCAAGTTCGCACCGTGTCTCTTCTGCAATGACGCTAAACAACGGATGAAGATCCTTCTTAAACAAAACCGGTGTCATGTGTGTTTCTGTCATGGCCACGTCAAGCTGTCACAGTGAGCTGGACCCAAAGTTGGTGTCGTGCGTAACTCGAGAGACCATTATACCTCGATGCACAGCGCAACTAGCAGTAGTAGTCATCCAGTCGCTGCTGCGAGTGATCTTCACAAGCGCGGCGCTAACGAATTTTCTCTGGTGTACATGGCAACTGCGTTCCTGAAGAATGCAGGAGATTGCATTCTGGTGCGAGTGTTGCATATTGGATGGCAGCAAATAGAAGTTTGTATTAGCGCGCCATGATGATGATGATCTCTGCCTGTTGGCCACAACCTGTTACAGCACTGTCGGCCACAACCCGACACGGCACTGTTGGTCACAACCCGCCACTGCACTGTTAGCCACAACCCGCCACTGCACGTTCGTGCACTGTCACGTTGCCGGTCGCCGGCCGTATAAAAGGGGATGCGCGCCATTTTGTCACCCTCTTGCTACCTCGAGCGTTCGGCGTAACGCGCACTCTGCAAACCCTTAGTCCGGCGGCGACCGGGACGTCCGACGGCGTGGCAGCGACAACGGCGTGAACGTGGCAGTGATACAGTCCTAGGGTGGTGAGTGATCGTGGCTAGCAGGAGCAGGTAGATTTCTATAAATATATATATATATATATATATATTTAGTTGAGTAGCACAGCAGTAGTGTTAAGTGTGTACTGTGTGTGAGTTCTGGCGGCGAAACAGCTTCGCGCTAACCGCTGGGACATTGAGTAGAGTGTGAGCTAGGCTAAGCAATAATACGAAGAGAGGCGGCGCTGCCGTATCGCTCTCTTGCGTATCGTGAAATATAATAAATAAGAATCAGCGTCAGTGAACCCGCGCATTTTCGTCTGTCTTCATTCTACGGTTTCGTTGGCAACATATTGGCGCCCAACGTGGGGCACGACGTGTAGCAAAGGCCCGGACGTAGAAGTGATCGTAGCGACAGCCAGGATGGCTGAGACAGACAGTTGTGTGATGGCGCTTCGGCGTTCAGTGTATGCGGCGGTGTCAAAACTGGACGCCACCGTAGTGTCGTTTTGTTATGAAAGCCAGGAGCCTCCGCGGTTCACGCAGTGGAATGAGGACCGTGTTAACGGCTGGCTGCTGAGAGCGAAGGAGCTCGAACGAAGGTTACATGAATTAGACTAGCGTTTGTGGTCGAAATGGCCAGCACGCTCAGCGATGAGCAAATAGATCTAGAAACAGGTAGATCTTCCGACCTGCATAGATACGTTGTGCCAAATCCGAGGTAGCCTAATGGTCTACAAACGACGTAGCACTCTAGCCGCCGCCATGCCGTCAAGCGCCCCGGACATGTCTCCACGAAGGGCAGAGGCAAGAGCATCAATATCGACGAGACTGCCGGAGCGCGTTGGCCCTGGTGGTCAAGAATCAAGTTCAGCACTAGGCCCGAGTGTAAATCGGCTAGTCGCGTTTGAAGAAGTCAACGCAGCGGGCGGGGCGGCGCTCCCCGTTGCCAAGCTAAGAAGTTCAACGGTGGTCGAGAGTTCTCCCATCCATTCAGTGAAGCCATCCGAGCCTTCATCCACGAAAGGAACGGAAGTGGTTGCAGCAAGGGCAGCAGTGCATCTCGTAACCAAGGACGTGGAGTTCCTGAAGAAGCCGTCGACGCAGTACCCCGCCTTCCAGCCGGGGCAGGGCTACGAAGAGCTTCCTGAGAGTCGGGTGCTTGTTGCAACGTGCGAACCCCCGCTAATAGACCCAGCGGGGTGTTCAAGCTTGCGCAAACTGACTCGAATCGTCGCCACCGTCGCCCAGGCTGGAAGGTGGTTCCATCGGCAGGATGTGAGTGGTCGACTCACTGCGGAAGAGCTCGCGTGGGCGAAGCAGCTCCCGCTGCGTGAGTCCCGGCAGCCGTGCGTGGGGGAGCACGTCGCAAGCACCTCTCGTGGCGAGGCGTCCGAAGACGCGGGCCTGGCCGAGTTCAATTCCAGGCTGAAGCATCTACAGACTGAAATGGTCATGAACGTGTCGCGAGGAGGAGAAATGAAGATTTGGGCCGCGATTGGAGCAGCTCGGTTTAAAGGCGATGGCGCGCCGAGCATCTGCTGGTCCTGACGATGGTTCTGCGGCGGCGGGGAGACCCCATGTCGCCGCGGGCGCCGTCGTAGTACTACTGGAAGAAGGAATGCCGCGGGCATTTTGGCGCCTAGGTCGTGTGGAGAAGCCCTGGCGACCAAGAACGGCGTGAAGCGTGCCCACCGGGTGCACCTTGGTGGGGACTGCTACGTCAAGAGAGCTGAACGCCTGTTGGTGAATTGTTGTGAGCCAAAGTTGAATTCGCATGGTGCCACATAATAAATGTTAAACACAATCAATGCAACATAGGTATTTTTGAGGGGCTACCGCCGCCCTCAAAAAGGGGAAGGACTGTTTCATATTGGATGGCAGCGAATAGAAGTTTGTATTAGCTCGCCATGATGATGATGATGATCTCTGCCTGTTGGCCACAACCCGTTACAGCACTGTCGGCCACAACCCGCCACGGCACTGTTGGTCACAACCCGCCACTGCACTGTTAGCCACAACCCGCCACTGCACGTTCGTGCACTGTCACGTTGCCGGTCGCCGGCCTTATAAAAGGGGATGCGCGCCATTTTGTCACCCTCTTGCTACCTCGAGCGTTCGGCGTAACGCGCACTCTGCAAACCCTTAGTCCGGCGGCGACCGGGACGTCCGACGGCGTGGCAGCGACAACGGCGTGAACGTGGCAGCGACAACGGCGTGAACGTGGCAGTGATACAGTCCTAGGGTGGTGAGTGATCGTGGCTAGCAGGAGCAGGTAGATTTCTATAAATATATATATATATATATATATATATTTAGTTGAGTAGCACAGCAGTATTGTTAAATGTGTACTGTGTGTGAATTCTGGCGGCGAAACAGCTTCGCGCTAACCGCCGGGACATTGAGTAGAGTGTGAGCTAGGCTAAGCAATAATACGAAGAGAGGCGGCGCTGCCGTATCGCTCTCTTGCGTATCGTGAAATATAATAAATAAGAATCAGCGTCAGTGAACCCGCGCATTTTCGTCTGTCTTCATTCTACGGTTCCGTTGGCAACAGCGAGTATTCATGGATCTGGGAAGTAGTTTGACATTTGTCACCCCAGACGCGCTCAAACACTTACCAGACTCCAGCCAGTCCATCATGCCAACCCCAACATCCAAGCCTTTGCCAATACTCACAAGATATCATCGGCGCTATAAAATCACCCTGCAGAGTACGCATGACGACACTCGCGTCGACATATTTGCGTACAAGCACGATTTTGCCGTAAGCCCAACAAATGATTGCACCCCAGGCGTACTCGAGACGATCAAGAAATTTTCAGCAGACCACCCCCTTGCGGATGGATCGCTCCTTGGCGAGCATCCGGCCTCACCTCCTGCCGTACTAGTTGGAATTGATCAGTTTTACAAACTGGCGTTCTTTGGCCGCGAAAAACGTGTCGTCGATGGTCTTGTGGCGAAACAGATACGGTTGGGATGGATCATTGGTGGGCCAACAACGTCGGCCAACATTAAAGCTGATGTAGCGAACGTCACTCATTGCTGCGTGGCCGCGCTATTGAAACCCGCGCGCGATATCGAGCGTCTCTGGAGGTTGGAAGACTTTGGCTTATATGACGAGTCCTCGGGACTCTACATCTGACGACACAACCGCCGTTCGCCAATTCGGAGAGAGTGTGTCTTACGATGGCAAATAGTACACTGTCTCGTTACCACGCAAAGACAGCATATCGCAACTGTGGAACAACAAAAACACAGCTCTCGCCCGCCTGAAAGGTAAACTTCGATCCCTTCGCCGCGATCCTAAGACGTACAAGCGATATGATGGTGTGGTGATGATGTTTGTACGCCGGGAGACATGCTGAGGAGTTGTTCGACGTTGACCTTGAGGCCGAGGACAATTGCAACGATTCTTTCTTTATGCCTCATCACCAGGTGATAACGACATCGGGGACTACGTCAAAGTTCCGGATTGTCTTTGATTGCTCATCATCAGCGCCAGGGAAGACGTCACTAAACCACCACCTCCTCGCCGGACCCAACCTTAACCCCTGCCTAGTCAAGCTCATAATCAACTTGCGCCTTCATCGCGTCGCAATCTCTGCCGATATCACCAAGGCATACATGCGGATAAACCTCACTGACAACGATCGTCGTCTATTCCGGTTTCTCCGACGAGAACCTCACGACGAGGAAGTCAGATGCTTCCAGATGAAACGTGTGACCTGGGGGGCCGCTCTGAGCGGTTTTCTCCTCGCGGCTACAATCCGGAGGCATTTGAAGCTCGCTGATTCCATTCGTCGTCCGTGGAAAGCTGATCATTCAAAAACTTTGGAATGAAAATCTTCGGTGGGACCAGCCCGTGGACTCCGATATAGCGACTCAGTTCGCGAGGTGGACGAACGAGATCGGTGCACTGCTGAAGTTGAAAACACCTTGCTGCTGCGCGACGGACACATGCGATGTAACCTACAATTCGCATATATTCGGAGAGGCTGCCTACGCAGCAGTAGCGTATCTACAGATGTGCACACCCGATGGCGCCGGTGAGGGCCAACTCGTTATGGCGAAATCACATCTTGCTCTCGCTAGACTAGAACTCCTCGCCATCAGGAGGTATCTGAGTCACTACCCAGGGTGTCGCCATTTATTCACCGACAACGGAAGATCGTTCATCAAAGCATCGACGAATATAAATAAATTATTTACGTCAATCAAATATCCTCGCCGTGCAGGGACATTCTCCGCGACCGACATAAATGGGAGTTCATATTGTCGAGAGCCCCGTGGCATGATGGCTTATACAAACGTTTAGTTGGGCTTGTCAAGTCGGCCGAAGCTTGATGATGTTCGAGGAGTTTCGGACGATTATATCCAAACTGACGACAGTGATATTTTAATACAGTCACCAGAAATCCAGTCACCATGGAAACAGGTTGTCAAGCTGTTTGAGGTGAACTGTCAGAAAACCTTTGAATGGTTCAAATATTATGAGCCTATGAAATAAACGGACTTACTAGTCGTTGTACATAACCGCCAAGAACGGCTTGTTCACTCCCGTAAATAGCAAATATTAGGGCTACAAAAAAGTATTTTCAGTTTTGGCGCTATAAAGAAAACACATATATAGGAGACACGGGAGGTCTTATTTAATTATTCATATATTCTCCACCGGAAGATACAACTTCTGCCCAACGATTTACAAGGTTTTCGATTCCTTTTCTGTAAAAGTCTCGGTTTTTAGTGGCAAAATATTCTTCCAGTCCAGAACGCACGTGTTCGATAGAAGTGAATTTTTTACCACTTAAAATTTTTTGCATCGATTTGAATAGGTGGTAATCAGATGGTGCTAAGTCGGGGGATACGGTGGATGTTTCAAAAGTTCCCATTTTAGCTGGGAAATTTTCGAAAGGGTCTCCCTACTCACGTGGGGCCTTGCGTTGTCTTGGTGGAACAGGACACCCTTCCTTGAAATTAGCGCAGGGTACGACTGCTTTAATTTTTCGTGAACCTTTCGAGTTGTTGACAGTACGCGGTAGAAGTTCATAGTGCACTATTCCGCCCACATTCCACAAAATACACAATAAAACCTTGTTTGCGTTTATGTCCTTTTTGGGCTGGGTGACGGAGGTGCCAGGTTCACTTGACTAGAACCTTTTCCTGGCAGGAGAGTCGTAGAAGACCATTTTTCATCGCAGGTCACAAAACGATCGAAAAAAGGCAATTTTGATGCCTGCTGAGCAAAGAAGTGCAGACGCGCATGTGCGTATATCTTGTTGAAGTCGCTGAGCTCGTGAGGTACCCATTTGCACAGCCTGGAAGTTATTCCGAGGCGTTTTAAAGCTGTGCTAACAGCTTGTTGGGTAATATGAAGCCCCTCGGCAAGTAGTTATAGTGGGATTTCCTGGATTTTCATTCGAAAAACCTCCTCACTGACAACACTTGGCCTTCCTGATCTAGGCTTATCTTCGAGGTTAAAATTCCCTTTCGGAACTTCTCAAACCACTGTTGGCACATTCTGTCTGTACAACAGGCATCTCCAAACGATTTTAACAACTTTTTGTGAGCCTGCGTTGCACTCAGTCCATTTTAAACTCATGGAGTAGAATTGCCCGAATTTGGCATTTTCTACCTCAATTTGCAGCACTTTTACGAACAAACGGCTAAACAGATTTTAAAATGGTTGATATTAGCAGATTCCCCGCTTTTTTTGTCACATGAAAACAACAAGGAGTCGGCCAATATCTATGCCTAGGCGCCGGGGCGGGGCCGTGAAACCCGCGCAAGCGCCAATCCGAAAAGACTTTTTTGTGGACCCAATAGAAATCCACGAAATTCGCTTAAACAAAAACTCCCCCGAAACTCTACATAGGAGATCAAATATCAGCCTGGCGCCGCCTTACAGGATTCAAGCTTAGAAATCAGCAGGCGTTGTTGCCAATGTTAGAGATATTTTAAGTATTGCAAGTTGAAAGCAAATTTTTTTTGTACAGCCAATT
>QVRM01003251.1:117500-145221 GCA_003439945.1 Dermanyssus gallinae | reverse complement strand
TGCGGACACTGCGGTCTTCGTCCCCATGCACACTTCAGCGATGCAGGAGGAATGAAGATGTAGATGCTCCGTGCGGGTCCTCTGTACGCTCCTGATGCTCGATCAGAGCTGAATGATGGCGAAATCGCGGCGACGAGAAAGCTCACCGAGAGTTGCGCCGAAAACGCAACTGGCGGTGCATTGTTTCTCACACGTCGGTCGGCAAATCAAAGAACGTCGAATTAAATCAAATAAGCTAGCTGTAATAGTGAACAGCGGGCCCTGCCTTGTTGCGATGTCAGCCTTACAAAACAAAAAAACAGACGCCGGAAAACGCATTCACCAGGTAGCGCGACTGCCTAAATTGTTAGTTAACATGCCGCTAATAAAAAGCGAGTTTTCTGCCAATAAAGAGCTGCTAGTTATAGCTAACTAGATAAGCTTAAATATTTTCGAGTCAACCTTGAAATAATTGTTTATCGAACGAAGAGAGTGGCCACAAAGACCTGCTTCCGGTGCCCAGGGGAAGCCTATATTTGACTCCCCTTCGGGAGTCTTTATAATCATAGTAATAATACATGAACAATGGTGACTTCTATGATTACTGTTGTTGCCACTACTGTATGTCTGTTTGATGTCAGCCTCAAGTGTAATAACTCTTTGGCGGCAATGTAATCCGGCATGGCCAGTGGCAGCAACGACAAACGAAACGACAAACTGTCCATTGGCCACTGGACTGTTCGCTGTCATTATTCGGGCCCCCTGTTTGCAATGCAAAGGACGCCGACGGCTGAACAAAGCCTATATATATATATATATATATTTTTTTTTTTTAACAGCTTATTTTTAATAATGGGGAATGATATATATATATATATATATCCTACATCAGACCGAAGCCTTCTTGTCAATTACACAGGCGGAGGCGCGCGCGAGAGAGAGAGAGATAGTAAGAGACATCGAGGGAAAGACATCCATTTGCCATCCCCCATTCCCGTCGCCGCTATCACCACGATTGTCACGGATCATGATTGTCACGCTCATGCCCTAGTGAGGCGGTTGCCATCGGCGGCACGTCGGATATCCTCATTGAAGCCGCCGCCTATGCCGCGGCTGAACGCTGCTCTGCTCTGGGACACCGAACACCGCAGCCGCCGATGTCACGGACCGACTCGCGCCACTCACTGATTAGCGAACAGCGTCAAACACCACGTGTACATAATCAACCACCCGGTAGCTCCATGCGCAGATAGATCATCGATACACAGACATATCGACATATTGTCGACAGTCCAAACCTACATAGACACTACTATATAGGACGACACATCGATCACGCTGATCGGCACGACGCACTCGAACAGCGTCGCAGAGAGGACGAAGCCAACATGGATGGTAGGCGCCAGCGTTGTATCAGCAGGGGCGCGAGCTGCTCTGGAGCTCGCCCATCTAATGCTCCCATCTCATCCCATCCCGTAAAAACGTTCCCCCAAAAGCTGAATGTATGTATGTATATATTATATATATATATATATATATATATATATATATATATATATATATATATATATATATATATATATAGGTATATATATATATATATATATAGGTAACGTATGCCAGCCGGGCCGTGTGTTGGTTTATCCATTCGGATTAAAGTCGTTGTGGTCGTCATCATGGTGAGGTTGGTATTATTGATTCACGGTTTTCAATAACACATTAATGGTGGTAATAACGATACTGATGATGATGATGATCGGGCGTTGATGGAGATGAGTGATGGTTGATGGACAGATGATGGGTGAAAGCATGGAGGCACAAGAAACTCATCGATCAGGGGGGGGGGGAGGAGGAAGGGCAAAGAGGTGACCATCAGATCCACCATGGACTATGCGCGATTAATAAACGAGAGTATCATTGTTATTCTTATTGGTTTTACAGACATTCTTGTTATTGTTGTTGTTGTTGTTACTGTTAGTCAGACACCACCGAGCACAGCTCATTGGCGACTGATTCGACCCAAGGGCGACGCGTTTTTCGTTTCCACTCAAACGTCACCACTCGTGGTCATGTTCGATCGAACCGCATTGTTGTTGTAGTAGTAGTTGTTGTTGTTGTAGGTGTTGTAGTACCACATACTCACCACTCGAGCATTTCGACAGGGCGCGATTATTGTATCGTCTATCTTACTATTTAGAACACAACCAAGTGTAAATATATATATATATATATATATATATATACATACATGTATACTCAGTGAGAGAGAGAAACTGGCCTACTAGTAACTAATTATGTACTTTATTTTCATGATTTATGCACGCACACGTAGTAGAAGGGCAGACTCTTGACAGTCTACTGCTAGCAAGCGGAACTTTGGAGCGTCCGTCGTAGAACTCTTCGTGCGTCAATATTTTCAACAACAACAAAATAAATGCATTTTGGGGACGATTCAGGACACTCGACGCAAGCTAAGACAAGCAAAAGACGAATAGACAGATTAAGGAAAGTCATAATATTTGTTCTTAAGCTTTAATGTCGTACGTTAAAGCTTTCACGTGCGGAACCGTGAAATTTTGCCATTACGATAAAAAATGTACGCTCAAAAGACTACTCTCTGGCAATAGCAAGTGTAATGCCCATCATTTTCATACATAAAGTGATAGTGCAGCGTCACGTAGTTGCCGAGTAACTGAGTTGTTTTTGCACAACTGTATGTAGAAGGAAAAAGGCAGAATAACTATTTTTATAAATTTCATCCTCACTCCTACACGAGACGTTTCCGCCCCCTCCTTTTTTTTGCCGAGTTCTACTAAACCTTGAAATAAGTACATGCGGTTACGATTGACCCTGCATATATATATATATATATATATATATACAAAAAATACCTTTGTGCGTCTCCGTGTGTATAGGTCAGAGTATACAACTGTCGAGGAAAACCCAGCTTAATCAGCTTCAATTGTTTTAATGAGTGACGGCCTTTGTCGTCAATTGGTGTGCGATAAATATGTGTTCGTCGAGACCACGCATCGTTGGCTCTCTGCCGGCAACCGGCCCTCCTCATCAAGGGTTCCACCGTGTATGAAGCCCAGCGTTAGTTTCATTGGATCGAGTATTGAAAGGCAAGAGGCAACGCCCTGAAGCTGCCCGCAGCGCACACACCATTCCCAACGTACACTAGTTACGGCTGCATATACATATACCGCGGAAATAAACATATAATGGCGGAGGAGAGGACCTAACAAGGAATATATATATATATATATATACAGGTAGTTCAATAAGTTCTTAGAATGAGCTTTTTAGAATTCGAATTTTGGCACGCTTTCACCGCTAATAGGAACTGCAACTTTTCGACTGCTAGCACTCAATATATTATGGTAATTGGCCGTTGCGATTTCGTTTGATAGCTTTTCCCGTGCAACGTATCGGCGTGATTTTTAAAAATGGAGAAAAAAGAGTTTCGAGTGGTTATCAAGCATTTTTATTTCAAAGGTTGGAATGCGACCCAAGTAAAAATTGAGTTAGACGAGACGTACAGTGACTCTGCGCCATGTTTTGCCACTGTTTCCAAATGGATTAATGTGGTTAAAAGAGGTCGCAGGAGCACCGAGGATGAACTACGTCCAGGAGGCCAAAAAACGGCAACTGATGAGGAAAACGTAGAGAAAGTGCGAAAAATTCTTGGCACAGATAAGCGAATGAACATTAAGGAAATAGCGGAGGCATTAGGGATTAGTTAAGGCAGTGTGCATTTTATCCTACACGAAAACTTGAAGATGAAAGAGCTTAGAGCAAAATGGCTGCCGCATTTGCTCAACCAAGGCCAAAAAGACGCGCCTGTTTTGGCTTTACAGCGAAATTATGATGATGATATGATGCCAAGATGTCGAACAATCTGTCGGATTTTTGGTGCAGATTCATGACCGTCGATGAAAGCCGGGTTCATCACTACACTCCCGAGACCCAAGAAGCATCTTGCCAATGGTGTGCACCTGATGAAGGACCTCCGAAGAGGGTGCGGACAACGGCATTGACCGGAAAGGTGATGGCTACAGTTTTTTAAGACCAACGTAGAATAATGCTGGTCGACTACCTTGAGAGCTGTAAAACGATCACAGGAGAATATTATGCAAGACTGTTGGACTGCCGTTAGCAAGAACTCATCGTGAAACGGCCCGCTTTGCAGAAGAGGGTTGTCCCGTTTCAACAGGGCAATGCTCCTGCACACAAGTCCCGGCAAGCATCGGCAAAACTGGCCCAACTGAGGTTCGAACATATTGAACAACCCTCCTATTCTCCAGACCTGGCCCCCTCTGATTATTTCCTCTTCGGACATTTGAAGAATAGTCTCGGTGGAAAGCGTTTTTCCAGCAATGAAGAGGTTAAGGCTGCCGTCAATGCCTATTTTCAGTCTAACGACGCGGAATTCTACTCAAGAGGTATGAAAGCTCTGAAATCTCGGTGGGAAAAGTGTATTGAGCTTCTCGGGGAGTATATCGAATAAGAAAAATTTAAAAACATGATTTGGAAAATTCTCGGTTTTCATTCTAAAAACTTATTGAACTACCTGTATATACATTTGTTTTTTTATCTGTGGGGGAACGTAGGGAGGTGAGAAACCTTCACTGTCGCTCTCTCTATAAATATATATATACGAACGGAACGAAAAGAGTACCACAATGCCACCGTATGCACCCCTATCAATTTGGCCCTTTCTATTTATAAATATATAAGTTTCTATGCGGAATTAGAGAGACAGAAATAGAGAGATGCAGGTTGGCTCTTCCTACAGTTGTTTAGGACAAGATGCTCTCCATGTGCTCGCATACGAGTATATATATATATATATATAGGGAAACGACGAACCGCGTATATGTACATATATAACACCTTTTTTGTTCGTGTGGAAAGTTGCTGCCCGAAGCGGTATCGTAAGCAACCGCGGCAGCGGGGTAGGACCGTCGCAGCGGCAAGCGCTATCCGGCGCTGTATGAAAGCAGCGCGGTAATAAGTTGGTGCAGAAAAAAGTGCAGCAGATGCTGTCGCTGTAGCGTTTTGTCGGCCGCCATCACCTCCACTGTTACGGCAGCCCGTGTGGCAGGGCCCGTGCAAAGACCTACAAGAGCTACCTTGTAACAACAAAGTGCTGCTACCGTTCGGTCCCTCTATACATAACAGTAGAGCAAGCATACACTGAAGGATGAAGGACAACGATCGAGCTCTCGTGTGCACCATCTAACTACGCAGCTATAGGCTTCGATCCAACGCTCCTGCTAGTGTTCTTGTTATTATTGTTATTATTATTATTATTATTATTATTATTATTATTATTATTATTATTATTATTATTATTATTATTATTATTATTATTATTATTATTATTATTATTATTATTATTATTATTAATATTATTATTATTATTACGTTTATTATACGTTTTATATCGACGCTGCTCCAGGATAGACCAGGCAAGGCTACCCATAGACAGTGTTGAACAAAAACATCTCTTACTCTAGCTGGACAGGGTCCAGTCAAAAAGAACGCTTTACTGTTGCTGTTAATACCTCGCAGCCTACGCCGACTTGTACTGGCATATATATATATATATATATATATATAAAATTCTTAGAACCTCAGAACGAGGTATGTATACGCCAGATGTATGTATCTACAGTGGCCCTATCACACCCTTGTGCAAATCGCATAAGTCCTTACAAGCTTTTGACATGACGAGCTTGTTTCTCTCTTTTTCCACCCAGATAGTACAGGTCTCTCTATTTGACATATGGCTGTAAATTCACACTTCATCACTGGCGGGAACCATCGCATCTGTCATGAGGCTTATCGTTTCTGACTTAAGGCGACCACGTCAACCCCGATTTCAATCTCCACGAAGCCAGAACAAAGTATAAAGGGGTAACTAAGGTCGGCGCCCACTCAACGATGTGCAGAAGCCCTTGTTTCCTCCTATCAAAACGCCTGCAAGAGTTGGGTAGATACTTATCCTGTTCCTACGTGCCAGCCGTGACACCATCAGCACAAAGCGAGCAACGAGTATTGAGGCATACTCACACACAGTCATACTGACAATATGATTAGCTTACTATGAAACCGACAACACACGCTTATCCTCCATAACAGGTACAATAAGGCCTCGAACTGCCGCACATCTAGCAATGCTTATGCACCTGTAGCTGTATGGCACATATATATATATATATATATATATATATATATATATATATATATATATATATATATATATATATAGTAAATACTTAGTTAGAAGGTTGCTGTAATGCAAGCTTGTTGTCGATGGTTGTGCTGTGCTAGATGTCACCGGAAGAAACTAACCTCATCATTAGTACTGAACGCACCATTCGCTCCAGTAAACTAACTCGTTCTTAAACGAACGAAATACAGAAAAGCCGGTTTGTTGTCCTTCCACTTAGTTTCTACAATAGGCCCACTGCACATCACGTTTATTCTGAGCGTGTGTGTTCATTCTATGTATTTAGATCGCTAGCCTTTACATCCTAGTATGTCAGTGCGGACATGTGAATGTCAGGGGAAGACGATAGTTGCCAACGGTTAACAAAAAGCAACCCTACAAAACCGTACACAGGCATAGATGGATAATTCCACCACCCCCGAAACAATCAAGTGGCCCACACACACATACATACACGGCGTGGCTATCAGAACGAGAGCAAACGAGCGACAAATATGGACTGCTTTGTCCAAGGCGTACTTCACTCACGCACTTCATCGCGTACCTCACGACATCACAATTTCGACACAGTCGGTGCGCAAAATGAAGACGCACGGAAGGAAACACAACAGTACAGCTTTTGAACAGGCCGCTTGACGACAAGGCAGCAACAACGACAACAAGGACAACAACAGCAACAACAACAACATGTCAGACTATGGTTTTCTGGAACCGACGGACCCACGACATCATTAGGCGACGCGTCAATGAGGACACGCCACTGGCTGATTGGTCAACCGGTTGACATAGGACTGTCACCGGGCGCGTCATGACCGCAATTGTAGTATAGGCAAATACACACGGGCCCTAACAGCTTCACATCCTCAGCACCATCATCATCATCGCTATCATCATTACCAGCATCATCATCGCTACCATCAGTGTCGTCGTGGTTACAGTCATCGCTATGATCACAATGGAGTGCCGCTTTACTGACACTGAAAACGCACATCCCCTGGGGTGGGGGGGGTACGCGAGCCTCAATGAGGGCTTTGAAGCGAGGCCGACCGCCTCGCGACTCACCACGTAACGTGTCGCATCGTGCACCTTTACATGGACAGACAGACAGACGGACACATGGATAGAATGAATAAATGGATATATGGATGCGTTCATGTGTGCGTGGGAGGGAGGCAGGCAGGGAAAGTGAGTGGATGTTTGGGATGGCGGGACGGGTGTTCGCCGCCATTATCATGAAGTCATCGTAGTGACCATGAAGGCATTGCAGCTCTCCTCGTCTACTAGTCACCATGTGAAGAGATCAGATAGATAAATAGATAAATAGACGCGACCGCCCAGACTCACACTACGGTGTGAAGGTCTGGGGGCGGAACCCTTAAGCAATCGTCGTTCGCCTGCTTTCGCTTTGTGTCAATGTTGATGACCTGCTCTGCTCTACGATCTTTTTCGTTGGTTGTTTTCCTTTCACTTCTTTTTGCAACGTGTCTTCTGTTTATAAGGTGATAACTTTAAAGTTGACAGTTATCTTATTGTCCGAACGTTTGACGTCCTTGACCGAGCAAAATCCACGGCTGTGTTTTGGGGTATGATTTCCATAACCATCGCAGCTCCAGTTTCTTGTGGCCTGTCCAGGCTAAGGGAATACATGTAGAGCTCTTCTATGATTTGGCAGTGCTACCCAAGCAGAGTGTCATCCCCATCGTAAGCATTCTTAAGAAGATTGGCTATAAGGCGGCGGGGTTGCTTGTCACTGTTTAAAGGTCCGCGTACTTTTAACTTTGGCTTGCTCAGCATGGGCGTTAGTATAGCCCCGTCGGTCGGCAACAGGCTGGATATTAAATTGAATACAACAAATGTTTACCACCACTTGCAATTCTAAGCCGTAGTTGCTGAGTAACTAAGCATTTAAACTAAGAAAAAAAGCAAATGAACTACATTTTTAAATTTTATTCTCACTCTTAAACAAGGCGTTTTCGCCCCGACCTTCCATTGGAAAAAATATTTCTTGCCGAGTTCTACCGAACCTTAAAATAAGTACTTACGGCTATGGAAGACCATATATATATATATATATATATATATATATTACACGATCGGTTATAATAAATGCGTGAAATGCGGCGAAAATGAGTGGCTCTATATTTTTTCAGGGACTGTATATATATATATATATATATATATATATATATATATATATGACACAGAAGAAGGGAGATTAGGAGAGAAAGACGAAACTTTACAAATCAGAAAATAAGTGGATGACAAAAAGAGCTGGACATGCATCTATATGCGTATACCTAAAAAAAGACAGCCTTTCTAAATAATTGCAATTAAATATTTTTGTTAATGTTTAGATTCTTATTATAAACTGATAAGAACATAATGCTAGCACTTTAAGCGCCGATTTGAACCGCCTCAAACTGAAACGGTAATGCAGTAAATGGCAATAAAAACCAAGAAGATTTGAACCAAAACAATTTTCTTGATTCAGCAGATAGTTGTCGTATCATTGTCGTTGTTTCCTTGTTAGGCGATTTTGTTGGCAGAAATCTGCCGTGTGGCGCATCGACAGAAACTATCCTTTTTTCGATTGACTATTAACTGCTAAACTACAGAAGGTAGCAGGTGGCTACCGACGCTTGACGAATCGTACCACTCTTGCCAGCTAGCTATTACTCAAACGCGTAGGTCAAAGCAATATCTATCTGAAACATTACTTTTAGCACATAGAACATAACGTATTCTTATTCTTATCGTAAGATACCCCGAAGTTTACCGTATGGCAAACATTGTGCAAGACAGGTGGGCGATATCAAGCGAGGAAAACGGAAATATGCTCACGCATCGATGTGTACATACACACCGTATTCCACTGTCAAATGAAGTAAAAAAATAAATAAATGAAACACACAAATAGATACCTTAGTAAGGCATAGCTGTGCTTACGTGACTCTTTGCTTTTCAGACAAACCATCTGGCGATTACTTAAAAGCATGGCCATGTCCCATCAGTCGATCAGACAGATTCCAAACCGATCGTGGAACGAAATGAACGTCAGGCTAGACTTTTTCGCCATCTGAAGTGGTTCCTCACTAGAAGCCTACAAGAAAGGATCATCCTTGGTAGGATATTTCTTATACGATAAAGTTTCGATTAAACAAACATTCAACGAGATGATACAAAGGTGGCAGTGCTCGTTGCGTATCTGTCTGGAATCGCGCCATAAAGCAGATAATATGAATAATAATTAAAACTAATAGATATCAGTTAATTCTGGCCCTTACTGCAGTTTGTGTGAACTGCACAATTAAACGATTCCGTCACGACGATCTGCGTTTCCCTCGAGGTTAAAAATCTCCACATCATTATGAATTCTGTCTGTGTGGTACGTAGCAGCGGTATGATGCGATGTAAAATTGCTAGAACGGGTTTGCTTGTTTATTGTTGTACGATTAAGGAGACTTGTTGCTACTGCCGAATTAGTGCATTGCTGCGTTCGGTACATTGTTTGTACTATTCTTGTTTCTATTGTTGTCGTTGTCACTGCCGCTGCTGAATTCTATATGATGGCCAGCGGAATCGCTATAATAAAGACGTCGACACTCGTTAACACGGTCGAAAAGGCCGATAACAATCGTGATGACTGGCGGCCACAATGCGTCACTGTTTAGGACTCTCATTGGCCAAGCTGAGTCAGAATTAGAGTGGAGCCAGTGACGTATTCAGCAAAAAAATTATCAATCAATGTACTCGTATATCGCGTTCATTGCAGTTACTGCTGCTGCTGCTATTATTATTATTATTATTATTATTATTATTATTATTATTATTAATTTTATTATTGCTAAGCAAGATGGCTTAGGCAAAAGCATTTGCCTTGCATTCGGGAGACCTTGGTTAAAGATACAGACCGGCCACTCTTTAATTGATTGTCATCAATTTATGGTTCCCAATTTATACAAGGTAGATGCCGGAGTGGATTAAAAATCAGCCATGACATGAAAAATAAACCCTTGCTAAAAAGAAAAAACTATTACGATTTTTTATCTTTATGCTGCTGCTGTTGTTGTGAAAGCTGCTATAGTTGCTGTTGTCGAGATTGCAAGAGTTGCGTTTTTGTCTCACAGTGACAAATGCCTCAGCGTTACCGCAAGACGTCGCCTCTAAGGTGAGAAATAGCAACTTATTTCAATTTCTTTTCTCAACAAGAATAAGAACAGGCGATACACCTGACGGAGACCTGTCTGTTGTCGGATCTTTCATTCGTCGATGTTGTTGTTGCTGCTGCTGCTGCTGCTGTTTCACTTTTTGCTCGTGTTACCGCTTGCATTACTCCTGTTTGTGCTGTTGTTGTTGTTGTTGTTGTCGTTGTTGTTGTTGCCATGTTGGCGATGATGACAATTACGATGCAGTGGCCCATGGCCTTAACCAGTAGTGATAGCTGTGTGAGGCCGCCTCGAGGTCGACTGTTGTTTAGTGAATGAAGTGTTGTTATGCGGCGTTTTCGATACGGTAGGCAGGCCGTCTCGTTTCAGGGAGACGTGAGTGGTGGGTGTCTCTGTTCTGGCACCGCCTGTCTGACCGTGCAGCGCTGCTGAACTGCTACGCCATGCCGGTCAGCGATCTGCAAGTTGTTACTCAGCGGGGGCGAAGTTGCCGAAGTCGCTCCGAAGTTGCGTTGGCTGCTGCTGAACGGCCCGTCGTCAGTTGACGGTTTGTTCATGCACTTTTTTAACTTCATCCCTCATCCACTCGAGTCGCAGTAGTTGATGTCGATGTCATAGCAGTAGTAGTAGTAGTAGTGGAAAAAGCAGTACAAGTTCTAGTAACTAGTAGTAGTAGTAATGGGTTTTAATAGTATATGGTAGTATTGGGTAGTAGTGCAAGAAGTGGTGTGGTATGTATTCCATTTGGTGACTTAGATCAGCTCTAGACTGTGGGGTTCACCACCAACAACAAAAACGACAACAATAACGACAACAATAACAACAACAATAACAACAACAACAACAACAACAATAACAGCAATAACAGCAACAAATACAATAAGAAGAACGAGAGCAACGACAACAACAATCACCACGACGACCATGATGGCGTCAGAGAAGCAGCCTCGAGCTACGCGGCGCAAAGTCGCGGCGGACCGTTGGCGGGAATCAGAAGCGTGACGGCGACAACGACAACGACAACAACTTGCTTGAGCGTTGCGCCATCTCATTCATTCATTCATCCTCCCGGCTGTCTGTCCGCGAAAGTTGTCAAATAAAGCCTTGCTTCCACGACACTAACAGCAACAGCAGCGGCAGCAACAACAACAAAAACAACAACAACGACCTAAACAACACCAACAGAGAGGGACGACAACAACAAGAGCAACAGCAGAAACAACAGCAACAACAACAGCAACAACAACAACATCAACAACAAAAGTAACAGCAACAACAACAACAAAGGCAAACCCAAGCAAGATGCCATACGCCAACAATGATTGTGATAAAAGAGTAGAAGTATTCGTAGCAGATGTGGTACTACCGACAACAATGACATCACCGCCTGCAGCGGCAGTAGCAACAAAAAAAAATAACCGCAATCGATCTGGGAAAAAAACACGAAATCCTTGGCCAACATAACACCGGTGGTAACAAAAAGAAGCCTGTAAGATCATCAATATCAGCAGCCGGCATCAACTATCAGACAACTTACGGTCAGATGTGGACTCGCTGCAATTAACTATATATATATATATATATATATATATGAAGCACACCATTGCTAAAGCCAAGGTAGTGTCGGACTCACAATCCCACTAAAATTCAGTCGTCCTCGTTGCCTCTTTGTGGCCGCAGTACTATCTTTTCGTTATTACCTTACTTGACCACTTTATCTTATCATTCAGGCTGCTTGACTCTGTAAGGCCGTTATTTTCACTTTTCTCTTTTTACCGTAATCCGGGACTCATTATCTATGACAAGGACTTGGAATGTCTTGAAACCTAAGAGGGGCATTTCCAGTTCTATGTTCCGGCAGTATCTCTCGCTCAGTGTTCCCATAGCTCGCTCCATTTGCTTAGGGTGTCTGTTCTGCTGATTACTATTCACTTCGTCTGGACGTCAGTTAAGGGGTGTCTTGATGCTAGTTCTTTAACTCTTAGGCCCCAGGAAATTTGTCCAGAAAGAACCCTTATGGCTGCTATGGAAGCCGTGCGACTTGCCCGTGCTATGCTGAGAGCCATAAACTTTTGGGTCTTGTTGGGGAGGCGGCGTGCTGTAACTCTGATAGTCGAGCGCTTCCATAAGGGTGCTTCAGATAACTAGCTATATAGGGAGATGTTTTAATCCTAGCATTGCTATTCCGATTGTCTCTAATATCAAAGGCATATGCCTTTCTTCCAACTAGGGTTGTAAAGAATACATCTTACATTATTAATGAGCTTGTGTGTTAATAAAGTAAGAATTGATGAACATGTTAGTGCTAAGCTACCTAATGTATAAGACACAGTGGTTATTAAGGGCTAGTGTTAAGCTTCATTGTGCCCTTTAAAAAATAACGGCAGATAGCACAACCAGGGCTATACAGGTATCGCATACGATAATTAGGGGGCGAATACGAGCATCCCATTGTTATTTCAACAGACAGATGCTCTGTTCTCTCTTAAGGAAGTTCAATGTGCGATTTAGGTGTTGAGGAACAAAAAGGCAATTGGATACGACCTCGTCCGTAACGAACGTTAATAACAGCGGCAATTCTTCTTTCGCCCCCTTGGACGACATTCTTTATCAAGTGCTAAGAAGTAGGTTAAATTTTAGCAACCTGGTCGAAATGCTCACTCACAGTAATCGTTAAAGGCTCTTAAACGGCGTTTAACACTGTCTGGGCTCACGAGCCTTGTGAATATTGACAGCTATCCGGAAAGCAGCTCGGTTAAAATAAGGGCACTCAGGAACACCGGCACTTCCTGCAGACCACCAGTAGAAGGTCGCCTAGGTAGCATCGTATGGTGGTATCAAACAAATTTGGGAATACCTATCCGCTCAACAGCTTAACGCTCTCGACACGGTGAAGGCAACGTTCTATAGGATAGTTTTGGCCTCCCTAAAAATGCACAGGACAAGCTAAGTATATGTAGTCTGTCGAGAACAACATACTATAATTAGCTTGTCCTTATTATTTTCTATATAGTTTATGTATATATATATATATATATATATATATTTGTAGGCAGAAAATGCTATCTTCTGCCTACGTAGTAGAGGGTCCCACAGAGTACAATTGAATGGTTTTCAACAACGTAAAGTTTATTAAAAAGAAATAAAGAAAATTTCAACACTGGCCAACCGCCGCTTAAACAGCTACACTCTGACGCAACCTACGACGTTTCACATCGTTCACGTGATGACTTCTCCGCCACCCGACTTATGGTGGAACTTCTAAATATCTATCTAATATATATAAATATCAATTGCTATATTTTCCTCCAGAAACGCGGTTCCTGGAGGATCTGATAAATCGTTTCCAATGTCCGCCCACGGCTTAACTGCGAGAGTTCCGTAGGACCTTCGAGCAGAAGATGAGAGAAGTGCCCGAAGCGTTCTACAGGACACCGGCAACGTTGGACAATGCACGTGTGGAACCGCTCATTGAGCAGCGCCATCCGTTTTCACCCGCTTCTCCACCCATAGGTTCCACCACAGACTGTGCCATCGGACAAAGTCTATAACACTTGCGAGGAGTGTCGCTGTACATTTTGCACCAAATATCACCATGAGGCATGTCGGTCAGCGCCAGCTTGGCTTGGATGTTGGGTCGGTGAGATACTGCCTATGTACATATACAACATACTCTACATATATATAGTCAAGCCTAATAATTAGCCTAGATTACGAAGGCCGTTCTCGAAACTCAATGAACACGTGTGATGTAATGTAGTTGTAACAATACAGAGTAGTGATGTCATAATAAATGTATTTATGAAGAAAACGAGGAAAGGGAAAGTATCCTGTCCGAAAACTGTCTAAATAAAGATCGAGCTTGTCGTGTAGCAGTGAGAGTTGTTCGATTATTTATGAGCAACAGCGAAAGCGTAAGGACGCGGCCAAATCGATTAGCAGCTCCACCGAGCTACCCGAAGTCGTCATTTATATATATATATATATATATATATATATATGCATATGCATAAATATCTGTATAGTGTACTAGTTAACTGTGTTCCCATCTATTGCTCCATAATTTATTTCGTCTATACTCGTAAACACTTGAGCAGCCAATTATCGTGCATGTCAAACGAGCAAAACCGCTACCCCAAAGTACGGCCTGTCGTGTGCAGACAAAATAAGTGGCCCTCACTCGTTACAAGGCAGATGACGGGTGTATCCTTGCGCAGAGAAATGCCAGTAAGAATACACTCTTGTTGTAGATGCACCTCTATCAAACGCGAAACATACTATCTATACGAGGTCGCAAGCAATCGCAGCAAAAAGGAAGGCATTAAATGCTAAACGAAGTCTCAATTCAGTAAACGAAGAAAAACTGTTCTTAATGTTAGATACGGACCAATTATGTCTATGTAAGTATGTACTAAGAGTCATACGGAAAACGTAGTAAGAGATATGAAAATGATAACAAGAACAACAATCATGTGTAATGTGAAATCAAACGAAAGACAAGTATTCTCCGATCGACTACCATTGATCCCACTCCTATTTCCGCACATAGACCATCGGGACAGGTGATGGCTGACGGGCCCCACTTTTCTTCGTCGCCCCCTTAAAATTCACCAGCCGCCTACGCTTTCGCCGATCAATTCATTCATTCGCTCATCAATTCATTTGGTTTTTAGTTAGTCATTTATTTATCAACGTCATTCACTCATCAATTCATTTGGTTTTTAATTAGTAATGTATTTTTATCAATGCTACGTATAACGCATTTCGCATGCGAGCTCGGCGTCCACTTGCTGTGCGAACAGACGCCGCCCGTAGCGTCCTTAATTGTCGTCGGCACAGATAGACACAATGTGCACAGGTATACACATTATGCGCACATACCGACCCGCACATATAGACATAAGCATATATATATATATATATATATATACACCTGTATATATATATATATATATATATGTTGCGTAGAGTAGTCATAGCTAGTCGTGCGGATACTGCACGAACGACCACTCGACGGCTGGCTGGCTCGAGGAGAGGCTGAGACTAAGCGTGCGTCAACAGGTGGTACCAGATCAAGCGGCGTCAAAGGAAAACAATCCCGATAACCGTGTCAGTCACCACTCACCGCACACCACGATGCGGTGGCGTACGCTGCCGGCTTAGCAGCTCGGACAGAGAGGCCGACAACAACCACTCCGACCAGTCCCGCGATAAATGATGAACATCGACGGGTCAGTCAGCAGGAAGAACGTATCATCCACCAACAGCGACAAAAGCGGCAGCAGCAACAACAGCAACGAAAATAACAGCAGCATTAACGGAACCACAACAACAACATCATCAGCATTAACACAACAACGACACGACAACAACAACAACAAGAGCAAGCGACAACGACAACAACAACAACAACAACGGCAACAACAACGACAACAACAACGACAACAACAACAACAACGGCAACAACAACAACGGCAACAACAACAACGGCAGCAACGGCAACAACAACGACGACAACAACAACAACAACAACAACAACAACAACAACAACAACGACGACGACGACGACGACAACAACAACAACAACACCAACAACACCAACGACGACAACAACGGCAACAACAGCGACAATAATGATAAAAAACAAGCAGAAGAACGAGCAGCAAGAACAACAATTAGTGCTACATCAAAAACAACAACAATTAGTACTCTTAATACTATTACTGCTAGACAAACTACAATCAAGTGCGCAACAACAGAACAAGAGGAGCGCCACGAACGAAACCCATTTGACACGATTTCAAAAAACAGAACAGTTAGCAGAAGCTGGATTGTTTTGTCTGTTCGATACACAAGCGACCACAGACAACAATGACGACGATAAACATACAACAGCAACAACAACGGCGACACATGCCTAAACAATTGACGGCGACGGCGATGAAGGCAGAAACACATTGAAGCGCTAACGCTAATGATGACAATGGAGTTAAACATAGCTAGCTGCGTCACGAACAACACAGATTACTGCCACCACCACCGGTGCGGTGCTATCGCGGCTAACAAACACCGCATCCATTGATGCTGATCCCGCTGACAGCTGGATGCGAGCTTGCCCCCATTTGAACGCGCCACCGATCGAACAACATTAAGACAACATCCAACGTAGCAATGAATGGCAACGACAACAGCAACAACAACGGTAACAGCAACAACAACAAGAGACAACAACAACAACAAGAGACAACAGCAACAAGAGCAAACAACAAAAGCAACAGCAAGAGCAACAACAACAAAGAGCAAACGACAACAGCAACAACAACAACAGCGAAAGCGGCACCTGCTGCAACAGATAAACAGCAATAACATAACGGCAATGCCGTCAACAACATTGAACAATCACGATGTGATGAGAGTCTGTTCTCTCTCTCTCTCTCTCTCTTTCTCTCGCTAGATCAATCTATCTCGCCTCCTCTTCTACCTGTCTCACTCTCTCTCTCTCTGTCACGTTCACAAGCTAGCACAGCGGTAAGATCAAGCACACACTGTACTGACTGGGCTACGACCAGCTGACTACAATACCCAGCGCAACAGCCACCACAACGATGAGAATACCGCGGACAAGAACAGCAAAAGAAAGCAAGGAAAACAAGAATGCAAATAGCATTCGACACCAGTTAAACACCAATAGCATTAGCATTACCACCACAAACAACACTCAACAGCAACACCAACAACAACAACAACAAAACACACTGAGTAAAAATCATACAGCTAAAACAACAATAGCAATTTGGTGTATATTTGCTTTGGTAGGTAAGCTTCGAGCAAGACAGACATTTAATTACACTGTCGTTGTATATATATATATATATATATATATATATATATATATATATATATATACTGTGAGAAACCTAAAACGAGATCAAGAAACAAAAAAAGGCAAGTTTGTGCACAGTGAATGCTAACATTGGGTAGCAATTATCGTAATCAAAGTGTTCACAGAAGTTAACACAAAGTCTGATTCAGCCCGTATACGAAGTGTGGCCGAACCGCTAATGTTTATCATTTTTAATGTGTTATTTCCTACGTGTTATTATTCACTGATAGAACGTATTACTATATATGAATGATAAATCAGTAATGATGTGTACGGTCCAAATTCGTATAGGTGTATTGCGTCAAAACGTACTCCACAGAGGATGCTCGCCAAGATGGTCCTAAAGGAACTGTCTCGAACTGTGGGGAACGCCTTTCCACTGGAGCAACTCGGGTTTAGGAAAGGTCGAAATACACAGGACGCGGCCTGTGCACGAGGTTAAACGGATGTTGGTAAAACCCGAAACCCAATCTGCAGTCTTCGTCAACTGTGTCTTTGATAAAGCCTCCCGCCACATACTGGTTGATTCGTTTCGACAAGCTAGAGTGGGCGGTTCTATAATTGGAAGGCTCTCTAGCTTCTTCGCTGAGAACTACCTTGAGGTGGACATATGGGCCGTTGAGACTATACAACTGAAGCAAAGCGTAGGGACCGGACCCCGCAGGGAAACGCATCGCCATGCTCGGGAGGGGTTTAGAAACGCATGTGTCATAGTGTATGCGGGTAACGACGTCGTGGTTGCCCACCGCGACCTCGGGACATTCGACGTATTGTCGGCATACTGAAGCCTACCTAGAGGGTAAAAGAATTCAAGTAAACTCACGGAAGACAAAACCCCTGTACACGGGGGCGAGAGACGTTCGAAGGCTCCCCCGGAGTGTTGTAGGGTCATTATTTGACCCTAAATTGTACTAATGTTGGCTCATAGCCTTGGAAGTGTTTAGCCTTGGAAGAACACCTCTCACTAGTTAACTAAACTTGTCTAAAACACGGCTTCTGTCCGCCGCGTTCGGCAAGCATCACGCGGCGAACTGACGAGCGCATCGGCGTTCTTTGCATTTTTTTCCGCTCAATGGAATGCACGCTAAGCGACTTCGAAAAAAGAGATCCTTGCCAGGAATATATATATATATATATATATATATATATAAATTTATGAGCATGGTGCCTCGAAATATATATATATATATATATATATATATATCAGCGCACGTTACAAACAACGACTTTGGCAGCTGATGAGATTGTTGATGCATATTAAATTCCCACAACGGGTCGTTATGATCGATCAGCTAGGCAGAGCAGCCTCAATACCACCGCTAGCGCTAAATGAGAATTCGATCTCCATGAGTTTTGGCAATGTTGATCGTAATGTGCACGACCCGACTAGACAAGTGTTTAAACGTTTATCGATGACGCTATCAATGCGTCTGGCGGTGGTCACACCAGACCTAATGCCTGTATTTCGAGACGTCGAGAGACTTCAGGGCGGAGAACGTGCCTATAGCATTTAACAACAGAGAGAGCGCGAAGGAGTTCCAACAAGATCAGACAGACAGAGAGCCTTTTAACAGCGTGGATATACGCTTATTTAAAAGAGCATATAATATTTAATATGCTCTATGTCCCAATTAAATGAGTCAAGTTAACGGTTGTTTTTATTAAGTAAGAGAATATTCATTCGCTATTGCCAATTCGAGGAGAGCCACCAGGACTATCAGAACATATATATATATATATATATATATATATATATGTATATATATATATATATATGTATATATATATATATATATATATATATATATATATATATATATATAGAAGGCGAGCACTGCCGAGTGTGCAAACGTATTGTAAATGATTAATAAATCATCACAATATTTTATATATATATATATATATATGCATGTGTGTGTTAAGTGTATATATTCTAAATGTTAAGTAGAGTATTTGGGCTAAACAAAATCGTGAGCTACGATATTTGTATATATATATATCGCTTGGTAGGACAAATTAAAAGTTAAAATAAGGTGGCACATCTTAGGGCTCTGTTTCTCTCTCTCTCTTCCTCTGAACGATTCAGACGCGAAACCATGAGCTTTGGTCGTTAAAACAGCCCGTACGTTAGCTGAAGTTGATTAAGTTGTACCCGTTGTGTTACTGCAAATAATCAGAAAATTCCTAGTCAAATTGTAATTCGTACTTAACCATCATAGACGCTCACATCTAGGGTATATAAAATACCAAGAATCTTAGTTAAGATCATTGACAGCATTACGGTCAACTCGGTCAATGGCACAGTTTACTTTACTTTAATGGTTCGCAACTACGCGTATCAGCTTCCGTGGAACGTGTATGATGTGTGCCCTAGCCGATCTTCCAATTTTCTAAAAAATGCTCACTGACCGTAGCTATGAAGGCGTGCATCGGATTGACTCGCTTCGAGTGTCGAAATGAACGCGCAAAGCGTACACATCAGCTTTAGAAATAGGATCCTCAAGAACCTCGACATTTCAGTGCTTGTTAGTGGTCTGGGCCGACTTGGTCACACCTCGCACGCGTGTCACGCTGATGGCTGTTAGCCTATGCAGGGCTGTGTTGTCAAGTCGAATCATGGACACGTCATGGACGGCGATTGCTAAAACAGTGTCTGTCTGACTGCTATATCGATCGACTGGTGTCGACCTCGCGACAGAGCGAACTACCAATGAATGCATCCATGGATGCGTGCACATAGGTATCTGCAAAACCTACCTACCTACCTGCCTGCTGATTCATGTCAGAACACACCCTGCGCCGTGCGCCCCTCACAGACTAGATCTTGTTAAGGAATCTCGTTCGCTTGGCGAATTGGACTAGTTGACGGACGACGGATCGATTTGAGGCAGCAAGCGAGTGGTATCAAAAGCGAGTCGACGACAAAAGTCTCATACGAGGGGCTCCGGTCGACACTTCTAAGAAATAATCAATGGTTGATGTAAAATGGCACGCGTAGATATATATATATATATATATACATATATATATATAGAGAGAGAGAGAGAAGTGGCGGCGTGGTCTAGGGGGCTAATGGGGCGCTAGTCATGGTTGTCATCTACCGGGGTGTCGCCGGTTTGATCCTTGTTGTTCGAATTTTTTTTGAGCGATGCTAATTGAGAATAGATGAGAAACCATACCACTGCTGAGAGTCAGCGGCCATGCTGCCACAAAAACTGTTGGGGAAACCATAGATATCTTAACATGTCCGGCCCTCGGTGCATTGAAGATATACCTCAGTTTAAGTGTCAAGCCCGTAGGGGACGGAGGATAGTCTAGAACTAAAAACAACCTCCTTGAAAAATGTTTTGAATTCAAGAGAGAGAGCGAGTGAGAGAGGGAGGGGAAAAGAGACCGAAACAGGCTATTAAGCCGACGAACATACATTGAAATTTTCATGTTCCCTTGCTATCCCACAAATCCACACCTTCATTTAACTCTTTAAACACAATAAACATGACTTCTTGTTACAACTATGTGCCAGTACACATGACAGTTGTTACTCGGAGATCGAATGATGATATGACAATTTACCTCTGTGAACGTGCGCCCTTTTACCTAATGCACATGACAAGTGTTCACATTAGACAACACCTGTGGCACGAAAACGATAGGTTTGTGCCAGAGGTCAGGTTACCTAATGTGAATGTGAGATGTTAATATACGTGTGTGTAAACAACTACAAGAGTAGTTAAATTGGGAATTACTGATGTCGCTTAGATGTATAGCTTACAGTAAAAACGTTGCTGTTAAGAATGCATTTTTACACTTGCAGCCAGTGGAGACATTCTTAACGAGCGTATCTATTCAGCGTAATCGCCGCTTTCTGATTGATTCACCCCTTCAGCCCGATGCCTAAGCTGCATACAGGCGCCTTGCAAACTCTACCTATCAAGACTTGCAAATGCCTGCTAGATGGAGGAAATCAGTGAGACCGTGTTGTTATGTCGAATTTTGTTAGACTTTCGCTCAATAACGACCCACACATACGAATCTAGAGAATTTAAATCTAAACTACTAAGCGGCCAAAAACGCTTATCTTATCTTATCAAGAGCATGCGCATATGCACAGCCAACCGTCAATCTCGCACTAAACGGCTCGTATGAGGACGTGCGTGGCCCTGCTAAAACACGTATGATAACCTATTAGACACAGAACGCATACAAGGTTCCAGTATATGCACAACATACAAAAAACGCACACTATGCCACTGTTTTAAACCTTTGGAAAAAAAACGTTTTGTGCCATCACGTCTCCTCCTCTAGACTCCATACTGAAGACGTGCACACAAGCCACAATAATGTGTGTTGTATCTTTGTCCTAAAATGAGGACATTTCTTGGATCGTGAGCAAACCAACTGTAATGTCGCTGGGTGAGTTTTGCCTCTGCCTAGCTTCTTCTCGTCAGAATTGAATCTAGTCGCCTTGTCGCAATCCTGTAACCTTCGCTTTCGACAAATGAAATAACTCTGTAATCTAGCTAGAAATCAGTCCGACGCGAAGAGAGTAAATAATAGCTGATCTTTGCTGAAGTTCCTGCTAAAAGGCAGTTACTCGATCGGCCATAGTTGGTGCTTGTTTACAGTCTACTCGAAACAGGCTCTCGTTGAACCAGACATGATGTATGAACGTATATCGGAATAGGCAGCCCGCCAAACCTCGAGTCGACTCTGCTATATAATAATATATATATATATATATATATATATATATATATATTATTATATATATATATATATTATTATATAGCAGAGTATATGCTTATATATATATATATATATATATATATATATATATATATATTAGAATGTTATTGATTTTACTAATAAGATTACTACAATTACGAATAAAGACATCATATTATATCATTATTTCCATTAATTTTATTGGTACCAAGTGGCCAACAGATTCACTTTGTTGGCGTCCTGACCAGCTCCCCGATAGCGACAAGTCGATAACCCTATTCTTATCTACTGACAGGCAAACATATAAGCTATCCAAATAGCATCGTCACAAAGCGTGTATCTCACCTATCCTTGTAGGTCTCAGCGCTAGCTATCATCGTTTCCCACATGGTCTACACATGCGTGTTCCTCATACATGCATCGTTCATCACACATACATGTGCACCAGTATGTACACGGAGTTGTTGTTATTGTTTTAATTGTTTTTGTTGTTGCAGTTTTAATTGTTTGTATTGTTATTGCTGTTTTTTACTGTTTTTGTTGTTGTTGCTGCTGTGTTTCTCTCTGCCCCTGTTGCTGGTGCGATAATTGTTGTTGGTGTCCGATTCAGCGGCGCTAACGAGAGGAGCGATCGAAAACGTAACCGGTCATGATGTGATTAAAATCGCACGACTATTATTATTATTAACTTCAGGCCAATGGGTGTAACCATCGCGCAATGGCTAGCCCAAGCAACACCACCATCTCCAGCCACCAGACATAGTCACGCATGACAGCGTTCATTACTCACTACAGTGGCGTTCCATTCATCTCCGCACTGGCAAACATTGATTGGCGCGCAGACATGCCAACAGTTGGTGCGGCATCAACAGTGCCGACAACAGTGCTGCAGTCCCCTATTATTTCATATTATATATATATATATATATATATATATATATATATATATATTACGTGACCGATGGCGTGCATGACATGACATTCGCTTCTGAGAAAGTCGCCCTTTCTCTAAAGTTGCCCTTTCTCTAAAATGCCAATCGATTTTTGCGTTTTCTGTCTGGTTTTTGGCACTCGCACCATGTATAGAGTCAGTCGAGGTCAGTTTTTAATTTCTAGTCGCACCAGTAGGTTTAGTGAAACGTATCGAACGCAATCGAATGTGGATAAATACATGCAAATCATATATGTGTTGTACTTTGTAATATTATTAGAAGTAGCAGGTTATGTAGTATAGATATAGTCAAATCGTGACAAGTTACGTAATATCGCCTAACCAGTAGACCATGCCGTAGCTGTCCTTACCACACAACACGCTGCTTGTGGAAGGTTACAATTTCAGTTTTCGCACGGGGGGGAGGGGGAGAATACTGCGTTGTAAACTGCAAATACTTCGTTTTATTTGCTCCCATCTAACGTCTTATTCATAACGGCTGCGTCAAACACTGTGACTTGATATATATATATATATATATACTTGCGTGTATTTTCCCAGCCTTAAGTATTCAAGTTGAAAAAGTTATGCGTTATTGCTACAATCATTTTGCCGGTAGCGTATGATCTGAAACTGCGCTAGCTATACCGGCCAATGTAGTAACTCTAACAAAAAAATACGAAAATAAAATATGATAAGTAAGCGTTAGACAGGTAGGCGCTCACAAACACACACACACATACACAAGTCCAAGTGCATACACGAAAACGACCGTTAGTCAGCACATGATCATCTCCAGCTAACTAGATAGAGGTGCGACGGCTGTGGCGTCAACGGTCAAACGCCCATCGTCTATCGAGCGACGCAGTCGATTTCGTTTGCTCGTGGGAGCGAACGAGCAAATCGGACGCTTTCGTAATGTCGCAACGGTACAACACACAGCTAATCAAATTACGAGCCCGTTGGGATCCGTACGGGCCAGTAATGGTGCGCCGCTAAAGCACGAGAGAAGGACGAACATTAGTGTAACGGTAGACGGAAATGCATCTATATATATATATATATATATATATATATATACATATATGTATATATATATATATATATATATATATATATATATATATATATATATGTGTGTTTGTATCTAATACCTATTGTCGTCGGCGTCTCATATACACGGCCAATTCAGAGGCAGGATCAGATCCAGCCCGCGCCCCCATGACGTCCATGGTTATCGCCTTCTCGACGTCGTGTATTCCCGTTGCCGTGTATATTCCCGTCGATAGTTGTTCGCGTTAGCATTCACATGTGCCGACTAGTTGCATGCAGAAAACGACCACATGTACCAATAAGTATGCCGCGACGATAACGGTTCTTCTTCCCCGGCTTATCCTACAGCGGCGATAAAAACAGCCGAGTGCACCCTCTCTCTGCAGGAGAGCAGGAGAAGATCCTCGATGTATTCTAGTCGTTTCGAACGGGGCGTTTCTTGTCAAGATCATGTCAAATGTTGTTGTTGTGTGTGTGGTCGATGTCGTCGTTGATGTTGTTGTTGTTGTTGATGTTGTAATTGATGTCGTCGTTGATGTTGTTGTTGTTGTTGTTGTTGTTGATGTTGTAATTGATGTCGTCGTTGATGTTGTTGTTGTCGTCATCGTCGTTGTTGTTGTCATCGTCGTTGCTGTTGTTGTTGTTGTTGTTGTCGTCGTCGTCGTTGTTGTTGTTGCTGTTTTTGTTGTTGTTGTGGTGGTTAATGTCGTTGTTGATGTTGTTGTTGTCGTTGTCGTCGTCGTCGTTGTTTTTGTTACTGTTGTTGCTTTTGTTGTTGCTGTCGTCGTCGTTGTTGTTGTTGTGAATATTGTTGTTGATGCTACTGCAGCCACTTCGTCCTTCCTTCTTTTTATTAGTTTTTACTCGCTTTTTGGCAGACCGTAACGACCAACCAGTGACCACACCAGCACCGACGAACATGTATATCGCTATATAGGAAGACGTTCAAATAGAGGAAGAATAAAAAAAATAAAGGCAAATAAAACACGGCGAAAATAAACTGAAGATAGAGAAAGAGAGAGAGAGAAAGTTGAAGAGAGAATCGAGGTGTGCACTGGCTATGGCAAGAACTGTGAAAGCAATTTCCAAATACAGAAGGCCGCAAATTAACGGGCCGCCAAAAGCACGTCACCCACAGGTGGTTGGAATGGTCGCAGTGCGTTTGCTAATGTTTTTGCCGTTGTAAGTGTTGTTATTTAATCTGGCGTATAAGCCTATAAGGAGACAATTGTTACCTCTTGTATGTTATTATAATGCACAAGCAAATCAAATGACTAATTATAAAAAATCACTTGTTGTTGCTGCTGTTGTTGTTGTTGTTGTTAATGTTGTTGTTTTGGACCCAGGCGATATCGAGTGCGGCAGCCTTCAACGCATGACAACACCCCGTCACCATTATCACATCAAAGCCCAAATCGGGACCATCAAATTCTCAGCAGTAACCGGTAGTCAGCTTTCGCAAAAGCTGTACCCAAGACAAGTCGCGGGCCGAGCACTTCCAGTTACAAACGCTTCGACGCTTCACGACAGGATCTTCACCTGTTTGTCAGCTTCACCATCGTTAGAATATGATTCTTTACATTTCGAAATTGCTTCCACACTTAAATTAAGTACATCCACAAAACCGTCATTTGTAACGTTGTTGTCCTCGTCAAACTAGCAAGCACGGATATCCAGCAACCGTAACTTACTTCGCAAGATAGTTGCCGTTTGAAGAAAGCGTATGGCATTACCGACCGCCACGGAAGTACAGCTAACAACTTTACTTACGAAGAAAAATACTACTAGAATATCTGCAGATGTTAGTGACAATGCGTTTTAAAAACGCACAATCTAAACGGTGCTAATCTCAACATGAGTTCGATGTCGAAGAAACACGATACTAGTCACACCAATAATAATAATAGTTGACGCCACACAAATAATATAAACATGTTACAGCTGATGATGCAACTGGCGTTTGAATCTGACAATGTGAATGATCCCTAATAAAAAATAACAACAACAATAACAGCATTCATTTTGATATTGCCTGCCCAGGGGAGACCTGCCGGCTTATGTCTAGTTTCGATGGGAACCTCCGTGCTCTCTCTCTCTCTATATATATATATATATATATATATATATGTATAGGTAATTTCAGCAATGACGGTCGGAAAATACTAGTTGCTCGCTCACGATACCATCATATTTTGCTCTGCTCTGTGACAGAACAAGCCCTAGCTTCCTCCTCACGAATCACTCTAAGAAAAACTACAATACAATAGTCATGTACACATGTATAAATTATCTACAACATTTCTTGTATGATTGTCCTTATTGTCTCGTGTTCAAACATCTCCTCGCCGGCTCTAGACAAAGTTGCAATGCGTACGTCGAAGGCGACGTCCTGAACGCCGGGACGCGTGCCGTAAATAGTTGGCCGCAAAACCATGGATCATTCATTGGCATTCTGGCGACCGTGTCACGGCTGATGGCTGGCTTTTTTTTTCGTGCAGAAAATTCGCGACGAAAACTGTTCACTGCTCACTTTCGCCCAGTCAAACGAATGTCACTTGCGATTGGAGCGAACAAATCAAACAACAGCCCGCATACGCAGGTACGTTTAAATTTGTGCTAGACGTATCGTAAACTATCTTGTGACCGTGTGGTTTTGTGTGCCGACAACAAGTGTGCCGAGAAAGCTTCTAAATAGATGTGCCAACCACCACCAACAACAACAAAAAAGGCAATCATCACACGCGCAATGCGTCGTTCAATGCGACGTGCCAAGCCAAACTTACCGCGAAGAGAAAGTTGAACACGAAGAGAAGCGTCTTAACGCAGGCGAGTCCACAGCTTTGCACCATTATGAAGCTGTTTACGTCCGCTGCCGCAGCTGCCGGACGATAGTTGAAGCACAACAACAACAACAACAGCAACGAAAACAATAATCACAACAACAACCAGAACCGCAACAACAACGAATGCTGCCTTCACTAGTATGACAACTACGACTCGACGCAAAGTGAGTGCACTCGTTGAAGTGAAGTCGAAGTGAGTAAGCGAACAAGTGGTGGTCTTTCCTCTTCTCCAACGACGAGATGTGAAACTGAAAGTAGTCCTCACTGGAGTGACTATTGCTGTTGTTGCTGTGGTTGGTATTGTTGTTATTGTAGTCCTTCTCGGCGACTTGTTGTTGTTGTAGTTGTTGTCGTGTTTCCTTTTTGTTGTTGTTGTTGTTGTTGTTGTTGCTGTTGTGGTTTTCGTCAAAGTTCGACGGAATGAATAGCTGGCCAATGGCTGCTAAAGAGACACAACACACATACACACTTTTGCACTGCACACAAACGTGAACTACACACCGTGGCTAGATAGTGTCGTCGTTGATTCAATAACAACAACATGAACAACAAACAACAAGGCTTTCGTCTCTATCCACGGCAGCAGCGACCGTCTTGTTAAGGTCGGTAGGTAGAAATCCAAATCACCCTCACCCTTCTGCTGCTGCTAGGCCCTGCGCTATAAATCAACAACGGCATGCGTTCAACACGTGCACCAGTTCTCGATTCGCTCACGCGCTTTACGCTCCCACGCAAGATGCACGTGCCGGGTCACAGAGTGCGCACGGACGAACGGACGTTATTCCTTCTTCCTTTCTTTCGTTCACCCGACTAACCAACCGGTCCCAACAACAGAACTAACTAACCAACTAACTAACTAACTAATCCAGCCGAACGAAATCCACAGCTGATAAAATATAGCGA
>QVRM01003251.1:0-115000 GCA_003439945.1 Dermanyssus gallinae | reverse complement strand
GCTCAAAGTGCGATCAAGGTGTTAAAGAGTAAGAAGGCCTTCAAGCCCGATCTTAGCCGGATTGGACACATAAAGGCAGCTGGCCTCTTATCGGCCCTTTGGACGGTACTCGTTAACAAGTGCTTAGAAACAGATGCAATTCTTGCGGCCTGGTCGGAATGCGTTAGATCATCCCTAAAGGAAAAAGCCACCCGCTCTATCCGCCATCTTAGAGCGACATTGCAAAGAACAGCTGCGTCTACAAAATATTACCAGGTCTCCCTTGGCTTTTATCTCGAAACACAAGGAAGAAACCCTGAGATGAGTGTCGCTGTATATTTTGTGGCCTTATTTGCATCGATCGGTGTCGGGTCGGTGATATTTTCCGGATAATGCCTGCATAACATATTTTGTTGTGTTCAAAGTAACCGAAAACGGATGTCATTCTCGTTAATGTACCTATTGCGCAACAATACCAAAATGTGATGTTATAACAACACTTGAAAAATGGCCACGTAAATTAGCGGAGCCTCTAAATCGATCGTATAGCGACTTCAAAATCCCGATGTTTTAAGGAAAGCATTGTAACGTCAGAACGCACATTGAAGAAGATTTTCTGTAAATTGGTTATTCGACGGATTGAGCGGGTGGCTGAAGAGGCACTTCCACCGGAGCAATTCGGTTTTAGAAGAGGCCGAGGCACCCGTGATGCAATCCATGTTCTCCAGTCAGAAATCGAGCGAGCTGTGGCACAACCCAAAGGTCATCTGTATGCAGTCTTTATTGACTGCGTCAAGGCCTTTGACAAAGCCCCTCGCCATCTGCTGGTTGAAGCATTCCAACGAACAGGAGTGGGCGGCTCTCTCCTGAGTGTAATATCAAGTTTCTTTGAGGAGGACACCTTGTTGGTAGACGATGAGCAGGGTGTATTAGAGATTAAGCAAAATGTGGGAACTCCGCAAGGAGACCCGCTAAGCTGCGTCTCGTTTACACTTCTCCTTGCTGACCTCGTCGGTTACGTCCGACAGGAGTATCAAAAAGCCGTAGTGGTAATGTTTGCAGATGATATCGTGGTCGCTCATCGCGATTTAGGTGCCATCAAGCGCATTACCTCTATGATAGAGGCGTTCCTTGTCTCGAAGGGACTTGAAATAAACACCAGGAGGACCAAAGCCATGAAATTCAGGCGTGGAGGTCGAATGGCTGCCAGAGACGTTATACGTTGCTGCGGCCAACCATTGGAGTTTGTTAACTCCTTCCAGTATCTTGGCCTCCGGGTTCATTATACGGGAACGACGTTCACAGCGCATGTAAACGAAACAGTACGGAAGGCACTTGTCTCTCTTTACGGGGAAGTAGGCAATGTCCGAAGACTGTCCGTTCTCTCAGCAGTGAGGCTCTTCATGCTTAAGATTGTTCAGGGGCTGATGTACGGTCGTGACAGGGTGTGGAACCACCTCACGCTGGCGAATTTTAACCAGCTTGAAAGGTGTTTTTCATTATATATGAAGCGTGTGCTCTGCTTGCCTATCCGAGCGAGGAGCCGCTTTGTGTATCTCATGTCAGGCTGCCCACCGGCTGCTGAAACAATCCGACTAAGGCTGAAGATGCCGCGTACAGTACCTTACGAATGTTTTATTTCGGAGTGGGAAGCTAAAGTCGAACAGGCCAGACGGGAGGTCGGTAATTTGGACGTTTTCAATGCCTTGCACCTTTGGTCTGGTCCTGCATGTGACAATCGCCACGTATACACCAGGTACATAGTGCATGGTTATCACTACCTGGTATGTTCAAACGCAACCTTTCACGAGTAGTACGAGTTGTGCACCTGCCGGTTCTGCCTGCAGAGGTGTGCCAAGTACCATGCAGTGGAATGCACAGCGCTGGACCGAAAATCGCTGCACTACTTCTCTCGTCGGAAGCGTGAAGAAGATAGAGCAACATGAAGAAACATTTTTGAAATGTATATTATACTCAATTTGAGTGAAATAAACATAATTGTAATTGTAACGTCGATGCATAGGAAAGGGCCTAAAAAACGCTTCGCCAACAAACATTTCCCTTGTATGTTACTTTGATCAGAAAAGTGTTTTCGACAGAGTCGATCATAGAATTGTAGTCAGCGTACTAAGAGCGCTCGATGCCCACCGGCAGAACTCTGCGAATGGTTCGCGGAGTTCCTGCGCAACCAGACTTTCCGAGTCAAGTCAGGGGGCTCCTTAAGCAGCCGGCGCCCGGCACCGTCAGGCGCACCTCAGCGGAGATAAAACTCTATCGAAGTTAAATATAATTTGTCCGTAGAAGATTCTAAGATATATATATATATACACAGTGCGTTTCACTACTCATTAGCGCACACTGCAGACCGCTGTAAACGGTGTCAGCGGTAATGCATTGAAAACGGTACGCAACTGTCCGTAATTCTCCGTTTTTAAACACGGCTCCTTCGAGCTAACTTGCTTGCCTAGTGAGTCAGCAGCATCGCCAACGGCCAATGTGACGCGGAATCGTGGAGTTCTAATCTGGACGGATCTTACGTTCTCCGCTCTCTCATATCAAATAACTAGTCAAGGCAGCATCTGTACATATTGTTTCGCTGTTTTATCGTTAAGGGGCCAATGGTTTTTGTTTGTGCATACACCGACTGTGTTGTCTGAACGTTTACACTGTTTGCCCGTATCGCATCCACATTTGTGAGACCAATTCATATGAGCAAATATGCGTTGGTCACAATCGTAACAGGGAAATCTATGCACTTAGGCCATTAAACACGTTTGACTAACATACACGTATGTATAAGTAAGTCGCGTACTAACGTTTCATTAGTCAAACGTTACAGATCATAATACATCATCCTGTTACGACTATGACTCAGACACATAGGCGACTTTGTTTCCTCTGTAGATGACAACATGCACAACACGCAAAGGAGCGTTTCCAGACATCTGGAATTACTAATGCTTTTTGTTCTGCCTGATTCTAAGCCACAAATTTCCTGTGTTTACTGTGATTGTGTCGAATATTCGTTATACGACTTATTTGACTGCACAACATTGACCACAATTATGTTTAGTAACGTCATTCACGTATGTATGTGACATGCTGCTGCGTTTACAACTTCATCTGAAACGCTCGCAGTTAACTTTAAAACGAACGATAGTAAACTCTTACCTACACGTCGCGATTTCGTTGTTGAACTTGTATGGGCTTTTCACAGCAGGCAAAGAATACAACACCAGAACAATACGTATACAACCATGTCCAACGTTTCTTTGTCGCCGCGTATTATAGTTTCCAATGTCGCTCTCAACGGGTCGCTCGCGGTCGTCCTAAAAATGACGTACTTGTCCAAGTCCTATAGTCGGTCGTCCAAGCCTCGGGAACACGAACCTGCTATATACAGAGTATAATGTTGTAGTCCTTTCACCACCCACACTTTCGCTGGTTGTCATGTATAGCAGTGCAAACTCGGGAAGCAGTGAGAGTGCTAAGCAATTACCGGAGAAGATTAGCATCGCTGTGAGCTTCGTTGGCGTTGGACAGACGATGCCGTTAGATTGGGATCTTAATTGCCGACTGTAGCAACCCCCCGAGTGAACGGACTACCGCCCTGTTAGAGTCACCCGAACCTACGGTTTGTGGGTGTGTACTGATAGAAGCACCCCACTTATTATTATGTCGATGCCAGCCTGCAGCGGGTTGGTTCTACGGGAAGCACGGAATGCTAAACGATCGACAATTTCGCAAGACTGTGTGACATATGAAAGGCCGGTTTTCCGTGCTATACTGACGGGGATTAAGCATAACATATCGCCGTGGTTTCAGGTTGTCTATTAAATCAATTAGTAGTATGAAATAACGCACTGGTGCGTGGGCAACACGCTCACGAGGCGCCTCACGGATTTTCTCACAACACTGGCGTTTTTCCACCTCTCAAATCTCATAATTTTTCACCGCAAAATCTCGCAGTTCCCTTTATTTCTATAGCTAGCTATAAATCCGAGGGCCCAATAGGTTGAAAGCAGTTTATTTCAAGAAGCTTAATGAGTGACATTAATTTTATGCATCTAGGATCTAAATCCCACAGGCAGCCTGCAGCAGAACTCACATATCTACAACTTACACAGATGACATTTCACATTCATTATTTTTAAACACGTAAAGATGATACGTATAATACCCAAAACAGCATGAATGATTGTGTTGGAATGTTTTCTATGTAGAAGGCTTAGATGACGCAGTGACTCACAATCACAATTCGGCATGTATCGCTATCTATTATACATTGCCTCCCAAACGTCAAAACTGACTCGCGTTCGTTGGCAGACATTATATGCTTAAGCCTCGGGGACTTCGAGAATAATCTCAGAGTCGAGAGATTCGCTAGTCGAGTCGGTCACCGTAAACGCAGGAAAATTGGCACTTCCGAGTAAAACTTGAGAAGGAGAGTGATTGCAAAGTTAACCGATGGCGATGCGTCGGACGCGACACACTCGGTGTCGAGTCCGACCATGTGAAGGCTCTACGCGACAAGTATCCCTCCGCACCAACGGACTTAAGATGGACTGATCCCTTTGTGAAAGCGTTCCCTGCGGAAAGCTTTCACGTGTCAAGAGAAGATAAATACCCCGCAGCGGGAACCATTTCTAGAAGCTCTGCTGCGGGCCTGAAGCTTCTGCCTTCCGAACTTAACCTGAGTTCACCAGAAGCCTAGGCATTCTAGACGCTGTCTCCGTCGCAGGTTCCGCAGTGGTCGCATTAATGCCCGGTGCCTGGCAGAGGGTGTCAATGATACTAAATTCATTAGCTGTCGAATGGTTACGTACTATACTAGCGGATTCCAAGGAGCGTCTTGTAGCACGCCCCCGTCGAAACCCTCTTAAAGGACTTTGGCGTCAGGATCTGCGTTGGTCTTCACCTTGGATCATATCAGTCGAGGAACACGACTGCAGCTGTAGCGAGAAGGTCTCACCAATAGATCATCAGGGCGTATCTTGCATCCGCAGCTTAGGCCGTAAAATGAGGCACGCTGCTCTGAATGATCTGGTAATACGTGCTGACAGCACACTACGCTTTGCACACTTGATGAATACTTCTCGGAAAACGGCCTCATAGTTAATGTGTCAAAAACTTAGACCGTAAAGTTCTGGTGTGGCGGGCACAGAGCCCGCACTGATAAACTGCAATTTTACGGCCAGTAAGTGCAGCTCGTAGAAAGCTTTTTTAAAGCGAATACCTGGCCTCTCGTCGAATTAGCGAATTAGCAGCATTAGTATACATGCTCCCGGACTCAATATCATGTATCGATGAACTCGTAAGCCGCTTCAGGTTACTGGAAGCAGCCGTCCTGGAAATGCTTCGGCACGAGTATTCTAAAAAATGTCTCTAATCCTCAGTTAATTGCATATATCCAGGCCTGGTTCTCTCCCTCCATGCCGTCATCTCGCTACAGTGTTCATGGTTTTCATCATCTACTAAGTCGGTCTGCTGGGTCTCATGAACCCAGAGAGGACTGCAAATACCGTCGTTGTGGCAGTCCATGCCCCCTGTAACACCTCACCGACTGTACTGAATCAGTGTATCCATGCCCAAACGAGGTCAATTTATAATAAATTAGTCCATATGGAACCAGATCCAATCAAAACAACTAGTGTGGGCGGGGCTCTAACCTACCGCGCGCATCAGCAGCGTAAATGCAGATGCGATCGTCCATCATTTAGTATTACCATCTATCACAAAAATCATTGAAAGCTGCGAGCATTAGTTTTGCAGAAAGACTCGATCCTCACTTCAGTACGACTACAGGGACAGTAAGGGGAGGCTCCCTGCCGGAAAAGGTTGACCAATCTGAGCGGCACGTCATGCGGCTCATGCATGTCGCGGTGCATGAGCTTTATCTATACATTACGTTTTTATTTCTGTTTTCATACAAATATTGTCAATCATAAGCTACGAGTGCTGATGTCAGTCTATTATAGGCCAGGAGTGCGATGTAATAGGTATCACGTAACATCGGCTCGTGTCTCCCCTGAAAAGTCTAGTCCCCAAAGTCAGGCTTAAAAAAAATGTATATATATACGTCATGTTTACATCCAAATGTTGTTCAAGTTACCCATCAAGGGATACGAAAACAATCGGGAGAACAGGTCGGAGCAGAACAGCCCACTGGGCACTTTCTGAGGTTGATCCCTTTGCATTTTTCATAGCTTACTCTGCCATGACATTGTCGTTATCAGTATCAAATGCATTTTGATACAGGCCGATATCTCTTCTTTATATCAGCCAAATTTTGCAAAGCTTTGTTTGTTTTTCGATTGGACCTCAATCGACGTTGAGTCCGGATCAGTAAACATTTTTGTTACTGTCAAAATTGTTTTGAATAACCTTACTTAACTGAACGTTGACAGTATGGTAACAGCATCCGAATAGAGACAGTCTTTTACACTCTACCTGCTGGCAGTCCGACGTGCCGTCATGATTTATTGATTCGGAATATATTCATACTACCCTATTCCGGTTCGAATAGGCTAGCCGCAGCATATTTAGCCAGCCCAATTAGCGACGCTGGTCCTCTGTACTGATGGGTCCTCCGGGCCGTGACTGGACAATAATAGCCTTGTTGAGAGAGATCGGCCCATGTTGTGGTCTGCGGGTGCCCATTTATAGAATTGCAAACACTTTATAGCGTTACTTACTTTATATTAGTTTACTTCCGTGCGAAAGCAAACAAAACGCACACACATGCACGTGCACGAAGCAACGCCATTGATGAAATCATGAAATATGGCCGGGTCCATTATGCATAATCGCGTAGCAATTCCAAATAACGCACACTCGCCGTCGCTAAAAGCTGCATCGTACGGGAGTACAATATAAGAATTGTGTATACCAAGATCTATACGCACATATCCACGTACGAGACACCCGAATAGTAGATAGTCCGGTGCAAACATATGTACAAGCAGGCTTAGTGAGTATGTAGCGATTTATTATTTCAGTACTGTTAGATGACCTCTTAAACTTCAATAACATGTTTGTTTATTAGCTCACGGCAATTTTTTTTTTTGGCTTGACTGTTCCCTCAACCACGGCTTGACTGTTCCTAACTAGCCTTAATTCAATGTTTGCGGTCCTCTACAATGTTCACCTTTTCCGTCGCCAGATCAGGCAATATCTTCAATTTAAGACAGATTTAGCTCCTATCATCTGTGGAAAGGTTTTAAAGACAGTGTGGAGAATCACTCCAAGATCCATTTAAGCATGGTTTTTTATGACAGCGGTCTACTTGCACTCGACGACTCGAACTGACGCAAGACCGGGGGGGGGGGGGGCGTTGAATTGTGTTTATCTTAGTTACATAGTAGTATAAATGTAGACAGAGGACAGCTCAAATTTGTGAAGCATGCATCTACCCATACCAAAAAAAAACAACAACAGCAATTTTGTGATGGCATGCACATCCTGTACATACATGGTTGTGGATTTGACACGAATAAAATTCCCACTTACACTTTAACTGCGTAATATTACATCGTATAAAATCTTTGTAACATATGTACAAGATGCACGATAGTATAGTTGTATAATAGATGATAAGTTTATATATATATATATATATATATATATATATATATATATATTGGCAACGAGAAAAAGTACGTGCAAGACACAGGCGATGTGTCTTTCACATTATCATGCAGACAATACGTGGTCGCTCTACGTGCCGGTGATGTACAACTAGCCTATGTGTGGTGTGAGCGGTGAATGACAGAATCCAGTAGAACACAACGCCATTTTATCGCTGCCTATACAGCCACCGAGAGGCGGCATGCTGTCGAGACAAAATCGCCGCCTTAGCCCAACTTATGCACGCCCCTATGATGAGATCTATTTGCTGACGGGGCCGGACTTGTGATGTAATTGTGTGCGCCCGTGCTCAAACATCATCAAATCGAATTAATATTTGTGTGTCCGATCCTGAGTGTCATTTTGTGCATCCTCTCTCGTTCCTGAGCCGCTTCGTTGATGCCGATTTGTTTTGTTCCGGTTTGTAGTTTAGAAGATGTACCATCAGGAGATCCGAAACTAAGGAGCGCAGCCGACAACATTGCAGTCGGCAATTTGCGCCCGGTCTGCAGCACGGCGGCAACATAGCCATCGTGTTAACACTGTCAGCGCAAGGTGCGAACTCCTGGTAAGTCGTAAACTCTCCTACTTGTTGTTACTTCTTGGCGCTGCTGTTACCGCTGCACACGGCCTATACTGCTTAATATAAATGAATATATATATATATATATACGGGATAAGTGGACACAACGAAATTATTTACAGGGTGAGGTTAATTCAGAATAAAGCACAAACATACATATTCGCCAGACGACTTAGTTAGGGATCTCTACATGGCGCACAAGCTTCTACAGATTGACTCGCTTAATACGCTTTAAGTTGCTTTGGACAATCCTAGGTTTTCGCATTAGTTTTGGAAGGACTCCGATTGATATTTCCTTTTTCTTAGTTACGAGGTGCCGTAAACGTTGCGCCGTGCCACAGCATTCGAAGTGCCTTTAGTCTATAAAAAATCTAGCAATCGTGCCATGGATCTCCATCTGGGGAAGCGGCGTTCCTCAGAATATTCGTCGGATCAATTTTTGAAACTTGTTATTTGCAAGAGGAGACGACTCTTTAGTTATTTTGGTCGTCATGGCGGAAGCAATTTTTTTACTGTGCTTGCAAGTACAGAAAACAACTGTGATGACAAAATGATTGTGATATGGTGTATAGTCCATTCTTGATTTATCATTTTTAGCGACGACTTAAATGTTGTTAAATTATGTTCCGTTATGAATTTTGAATATATCTAATCTGGCAGTAACGTTTGCTATCATTGCTGCAATTGCTTCTAAGACACCATTGTTAAACATTGCATATTCGAATAATAGTATAACATAATCACGAGGAGCGCCTGTACTGGAAACGCCCAATTCGATGACGCATTCTTTCATGCCAACCTTCTTACAGTAACGTGAGTCATACACTTGATTTAGCATTCGCAGTGTAGGTTAGACTAAAACAGTAGGTATACTGATAAATACATAGCCCTTAGTCCATAAGATTGACCATAAAAAGCGGCTTTTCTCCCGGCAAAAAACTGCTTTTTGTATGTCGACGGGATGATAGGGCCGCTAGAGCCAACGACTCTGACACTAAGGGTCGCAATCTCGACCCCGCCGCAATACATATTCGTTCAAAGTCATCTTTTTTAAAGTGTGCACATTTTGTCTAAATATTAATAAATAATTAAACAATAAAATGTTGTTGTTCTTTAAATAAAAAAAAAGCAAGAGAAGTGTGAACATCTTGTATAAAACAAGTGTGGTCGCGCTGTTGTGCCCTAAGCGGCGCACGGTCTCCTATGAAGGAGAAAGGAATATCACGTGGTCGAGGAGCAATGTGTCTACATAATCTGTGGGTAGTACAGTGCACAAGCCTGCGCAAGAATCTAGTCGTTGAGAAGTCTAGAAAGTAAAGGATTTGTCTTAACTTCAAAAAACACGCTTAACCTTATTTCGAAAATTGGGCTCGGCCTGGACAATTTACAAATAGCCGACAAAAGCCAGTCAAATCCTTGTCTAATGGTTGTAACTAAGTGGCCATTTATCTCACGATGTTTCCATTTGGTTACGGTGAGAACGTATTATGTTTTATAAATATCCGAAGACATTTTGTAAATATCCATTCACAAAAGCCGCAAGATAGTAGTCATTCGATAACAAAATAAGAGGTGGTAAATTAGTCTGTGCTTTATGCATAGATAGTAGTGATACATCTAAATCATATCATATCATCTACGTCTGCCAAAATGTTGTGCTTGGTTCGACAATGGAGTAATCTCTCAATTCTTCCACAACTCTTCCGACTAATATTATATAGAGTCGGTCACCTTGAACGTTAGCTGCAACACCTCGTTCCCCTGAGAGAGTCCGGCAGCGGCGGCGAATTTAGCTGCCGGGCCGTTACGATGCGGAATTAGGGTTACAGAATATAACGTAGGATCGCGTGCATCTAGAGTTTCGTTCGAGCGTTACTACGAGGCAACCCGGATGAATTTAATCGAGCTGATTGATTTCGTTTATGCGCCACGGTAGGACGAGCTGGGGAGCAAATTGAACCGCTCGGTGACCCAAATAGCCACGTAACCTGAAAGAGATTGGCGATGGATCTTACCCTTATGCATATATATATATATATATATATATATATATATATATATATATATATATATATATATATATTCAATGCAAGGGTAAACGTACTCAAAAATCTATTAAGTCCCTTTTTCTCTATTATCGACGAAGTTCATTTGTTCTTAATAAAACATGTGTATGTGTGTATATATCCATACGTAGGCACCTGGTTGGCATGGTTTTCAACTCTTAATGTTTGAACACAGATTAATTTTTTCTAACAACATAACTTTTAGTTAGATTTCGTTGTAATTTCCACTACAATCTATAATATTTTTGAGGCTATTGAGCTCTACTTCGACAGCTTTAACCTGTGTGCTTCACCAGCTTGACTTTAGATGCGACGATAAAAGAGTCAGTATTTTCAGGCCTGGGGGCTGGAACGTTGTCGTGGTGAAAAACTATTCCTAAGAGATGTTTTGAACTCTTCTTGATGAACGCAGGGAACACGTTTTGTAGGTATTTTCTAGTATACCAGTCGCGTGTAACTGTCACTGAAGTTGGCGACCATCATCTGTAATAAAGATGTGCTCAAGCGTTAGTACCTGTGATGAGTCTCGACAACAAAGAACACCGCGCTTTTCTCGTCTTGTACGAGGGAAGATAAATTAAGCATACATCGTCACTGATTTCAGATTATCTGATGTAACATTTAATTTGTATATTTCTACAACGTCCCTCCCCTCTTCGCCGATCTGGCTCCGGCGAAAAGGGACGTTGTTCTTTAAAAAACGGATCTTTGAAGAGACAACGTGTCGAGACCATGGAGTAGATAAAAAGCCAAATCGATTCTGAAAGACGCGTTAAATGTTTTTTTTTTCGAAAAGTGGGAAGAAGGTGGCATTGCAGCAGACGAGAGTTATTTTGAAAAAAAAAACCAAAAACACTGAAGAAATCAGAAAATGTGTACTATTTGTTTATAAATATATATCAAAGCGTTTTGAACCGCTCTCGTATGTTTGATTCTTTTTGCAGCTCTTCTTGCGACAAAGTGGGACCTCCCTGATGCGTCTCAAGTCGTCGGCCAAATGTTGGCAAAATTGTTGCACTCGTCAGATAGAGCAATGAATCCGTACAGGCGAGCGTACAGTTATAAGGCGGACAGCCAACACCATCTGAGCCAGTCTGTCGGCGCTATTTGCACACGGAAAACATTTACTTGCGCGCAATTTGGGTCGCCTGTCGCTTTCTTTGTTTCATCGGAGCTTTCTTGATTTTTCATCTGTCAAGTGCCATTGTTGGTGTTGTCGTCGTTGTCGTCGTCGACGTCTTGTTGTTGTTATTGGTGGTGGTTGTATTGGTATTGGTGTTGGTGTTGTTGTCGTTGTCGTCATCTTGTTGTTGTTATTGTTGTTATTGGTGGTGGTAGTGGTCATATTGGTGGTGTTGTTGTTGTTGCTGCTGTTGTTGTTCTTGTTGTTCTTGTCGTTGTCGTCGCTGGCATTTTAAAAGAGAGATATCTTCCGATCAATTGATCAATGTCAGCTGCTGTCGACTACTGTTTACTATCGCTATGCTATTCACGACTGCTACAGCAGCTGCTACTAGCACTACTCTGTTCCTACTGCAACTACAAATGGTGACAAGTAATTGCATATATATATATATATATATATATATATATATATATATATATATATATATATATATATACTATTTTCGGCCCTTTACGGTGCCACTGCAGATATTAACGATGGTCATGATTAGTATTTCTACTGCAATTCCTGCTCGATCTCGTCGTGCTGTATGACGAGATAGAGAGGAGGATAGCCGATACCTTCAGTGCAAGCAGGTTTGGCAGGGTTTAACAAAAAAGAAAGAAAAAAAAAAGGGTTTAACCTGCTGTCAACGTGGTCTGTGGGTACTAGTGCGCTAGTTATGACCTTTATTGAGTTGGGTGTCGTCGTTTCGATCCCCGATGTTGATCGGATTTTTCTTCGAGCGGTGCTCATTAAAAATGGATGATTAACCATACATCCCTGACAGCCAGCGACCACAATGCCACAACTGCGCAGCTCAGCCGACAACCTAGCAGTCAGAAGGTGCTCCTTTTTTTTCGGGCTTACCCTCAGCCAACATTTAACGTCTACGGGCTTGCTTTTGCATTGATTCGTAAGACGGACCCCTCAAATACAAATGCGCAACTCGAACCCCTGCACCTGTATGTCTCCTCCGGTCGCGAGGTGCACGCGAATTCAACACGCCACCGGGATCGACAAGGTGCACAACCTAAGATGTGCCCAGCAGGCAGAAAGGGATATTTTTTAATTAAAATATATATTACAACATTTTTTTAGAAAACCGCGTGGGCTCTACTTCGATGAAAAATTGAGGTTTGTCTGTGCTCTTCGTGTCCTTTCCTGTTCTTAACTTTGGTTGCCCGGCCTCGGCGCTTCTCGCAGGCGTTGTTGGCGCGCCCTCTCCGTGTCCAACTCAGAGGAGATAATAAGAGATAATCTTTCTTCTCAGCACAGTCTCCACAAGGTTCGCTCGTTGGTTCCACTTGGGCTCGTCGTTGAGCATGGCTGCAACTAGATTTGTCACAGCCCTCCCTAAGGACGCTAAAGCGACCGCCACCGGTGAGGCCATGTGCGCGTCTACTAACTAGTGCTGGGCAGAGGAAGATGGTGTGGGCTACACAACCCACATCGCCGGCACCGCACACGACACACGCAGGGTCCGGAGCATTGTCTATCCTGTACAGGTGCTTCTGGAAATACCCGTGCCCAGTCATCACATGCGTCAGGTGATAGGTGGCACCTCCGTGTTGTCTGTTATACCATGTTTTGAGATCAAGAATGACCTGGCGGGTTCACGCTCCTGGTGCCTCCGATGACATTCCACTCTATTTCTGCTGTCACTTCTGGGGCGTTTGCTTCCAGGTAGCTGCTTTTTTCTGCCGTTCCCGCCTACGCCAAATCCGTTTCTCGATGAGCCTAGGTCACGGAAAGGAAGCCTGGCTATTGCGATAAAGCGCCATCGTCTCAGCCGTGCGGTATGCGCTGACGACTATTATCGCCAGCATCCGCTGAGCCTTTAGAAGTTTATTCCGGTTCTTCAATAACTTAATCGCGCTCGGATCCCACGTAGAAGAGGTGTTAAGCACAATTGACTCTGTCACGGAGGCGAGAAGTCTTCCGTGTACTCGTCAGGATCTTGGCCAGTCCGTTGGCGATTGGTTCTGCCTTGGCGGTCAACTTACCGATGTGCCCAATGCTGGCGAGTGCTTTGTCGACGACCGGGAGATAAAGAAATATAGAAAATAAACGAAATCCTGAACGAGGCGCACCCAAAGATGCCACTTCAAGTGCCTTGCGACTAATGACGTTGGTAACTTGATGCGGCATTCCGTCGATAAGCAAAATCCGTCAGAGACGACTATGTGATACCGTAGTATGATCTATTTTTACTTTAATCTTGAAAAAGAAGGTAAACTTGTGCAGGCCAGTGCCTTAACTAATGGTGGAAGGTGGTCAAGAGCAAGGCCGAGAGCGGCACAACTCCTCGACCGTCAAAAGTCAGTGCCAGTTAAAGAAGATAAACGTATCGACCGTCTTAAAAGCAAGATCCTAGCATACATAGTGTGTTCAATCGTTATCGCGACTTTTGTGTTTTTTCAAAAATTATTCATTTATTCATGAATATCTATTTTGTCCCCTTCAAAGTAACCCCCATGAAATATTATACACTTGTGCCAACGGTTTTTCCAATCTTCGGAGCACTTCAAAAAACCATTTTTTTTAACCTTGTTCAGCTCTTCCTTCGATGCCGTCTTTATCTCGTCAAGCGTAGCGTAACGTCGTCCTTTCATGGGCCTCTTCAGTTTAGGGAACAAGAAAAAGTCACAGGGGGCCAGATCTGGGGAATACGGTGGCTGCGGCATCATTAGTGTGTTGTTTTTGGCCAAAAACTCGCGCACAAGCAACGATGTGTGAGCAGGGGCGTTATCGTGGTGCAAAAGCCAATTTTTGTTCTTCCACGAATCCGGGCGTTTCTGGCGGATTGCTTCGCGCAAATTGCGCATAACTTGCAGGTAATATTCCTTATTGACCGTTCTACCCTGTGGCAAGAACTCATGATGCACCACGCCCCTGCAATCGTTAATCATTAATTTTTTCGTCTGTTGTTGAAGTGCTCGGGCGTCCGGCACGCTCTTCGTCGTTCACATCTTCTCGGCCTTCTGAGAACATTTTGTACCACCAATAAACGTTGCTTCGGTCCAAGGTAGCTTCTCCGTATGCCACAGTCAACATTCGGAATGCATCCGCGCACTTAATTTCGTTTTTCACACAAAATTTGATACAGGTTCTTTGATCCATTTTTTTGAATAGGTAAAAATCGAAGACGATCCAAAACACGTGCAAGCAAAGCAGCTGTCAACAATTAAGTGAACATTCAAAATGGCCGAGCTTGTCGGCATAAGTGAGAGACATGAGTACCAACATAACGCCACAAAAAATCGAAATTCGAATATACGTAACCCCATGAAAATTCAAAAGTCGCGATACGTTTTGAACACACCGTAGATACTGTAAATCTCTCACTCAGTAATGGTACCGGTTTGCTCAGCTCCTTCTTTACTATTATGGCCGAGATAAACAAGTTGGCATAATAAGCCGCAAACTCTGTTAGTATCATCTTGCACAAAGACAAAAGCACCTGGCACTTGAAGGAAATAGCATAATTCCTGAAGTGAACAAAACTACATATGGAATTAGCCGCAGCCTCACCTCTCGATGAATGGCGGAGACATATGATATAGGAATAAACAAGCTTGTGTCCAATGGAACTGGAAGTTTACCGACGCCACCATCTGCACAGTGTAGACCGCAGAAATCCTACTCCATGTAAGCCTATTCTGAGCACATTTGTTGCCTGCATCTGCCAGCAGGCGTACTTACGGCGCGGGCCAAATTAAAGCTATTAGAAGAGCTTAGATTTCAAGGAGCTACTAATTTATCCCTTTTCCTCGATTGGCATTAGCTGGAGTCAATGTTTTCATCTTTCTGAAGTCATGGGCTACCGGCAAAGGCCGTATGCCATAAATGTATGTAATCAGTGTTCGAGACACAAAACTAATTGTCAGCAATAACAGAGGAATAGCATGCACTTTGTACTAACGGGAGTAGCCCTATAGAATGCAGCGATCTTCTTAGCAAGATTAAAAGGTAACTCCTCACCCGAGGAGTGTACTTTGTATGTGCTGCCTTCAGAGATTTTAAGGTTGTGACGAGGTCTAATTAACAATGCTGGTGTTAGAAAACATGCTTAATTAGAAGTGCTGTGTGGTATGTTTGTGGTTTCCATGGATATCTTGCGAAAAAGAACTGTTATCTATGGCGTAAACTAACACAGCACGTATTCCAGTACATCACTGCCCTTTTTTTAGTTTACTTGCTCATCTTTCTTTCATTTGCTTATTAGTTTTAAAATCGAACAGTGCCCGAAAAGATAGCTCAGCTTATGGGGACGGCGTACCTACGCCTACCGCTTATTCTGCCGCTTCATAACGACGACGGCAAGTCAGACAATTAACAAACATCCATTTTCATTTTTCACCATCGACAATGCAAGTGTTATCCTTACTTACCAAACAATGTTTGTCTGGTAATGCCGCTAGTATTACTACCTAGCGGCATTATAAAGCAAACTTTTTTTTACTTTTTCCTTAATTATCCATAATTTATTCTAATCTAAAGTATTACTTCCACTACTACTACTACTGCTACTATTACGAATTCTCCAAACGCATTGTGCCTTCGCTGTGTATTGTAGGCTCCGCCGAGTCCCGCGCTATCTCTCGCTAGCTGCTATGGAAGCCACGGAACTGGCCGAACGCATGGCCGAAGACTGCGATGATGCGACGCTGGAGAGTGTTTCCGTGAGCTCGATCGACAACCTCAACCGGTCCAAACTCGAACTGGAAGAGATGCTGGCCGTCCGAACGGAGCAAGACGCGCTCATCACGCGACTGCGCGAGGACAACGTTCAGCTGGCGAACACGGTCGCAAATCTCGAAATTGCTCTCTGCACTCTTCAGGCCAAGATAAGGCGGCAACGGCAGCAACATCAGCAGCAGCTGCAGTGGCCTCCGCCACCCTCGCAGGTACGGTGTTGTGGAACGTGGACGAGCTTGTCGAATCGAATCGATTTAGTCGATCCGAATCGATTTAGTCAATCGGTCGGCATGCACATGCATATATAACACGAAGCGGATACACGTAGGTTACGCAATGATATACGGAAGTTAGCCACGCGGGAAGGGGGGCAGAGGTCGGGAAGGGGGACTGTTGGAACCTGTAGAGCGAGTTTACGGTTTCAACCGGGGGGGTGGGGCAGCTGACAAACTCAGGTCGAGCACGCAGGCAAACAGACAGACAGACAGAATACATACATACATACTCACTCACACTCTATCGACCTAACTCAGTAGTGAATAATATCGTCGTCATCATCGTCGTCACCGTAGTAAGTGTAAACAGGAAGCAGGAAAACAATCTCGCTTGCCGGTAGTATAGGTCTGTCGAATATTCATCGGTGCCCATAGGCGTCACACGGAATACAGAAACTTCTGGTTTGTCTGTCTTTCGACGCAGCTTGGTTCGGCGTTAGCGGCTACATATATGCAGTAACAATTAAATCAAACCACGTATGAAAGCGCGATCTGCATACTTGCTGTAGCCAGACGGTGAGACTTTTTAGTAGCAACGACATCAAACGACAGTCCACTTGACTCCTAGAGCCTCGATAGCCTTCTGATGCAGTACTTGGTGGTCTTAACTGCACGAGAAATATATTTTGAAACCCTTGACAATTTGCGTCGACTTAGGTTTCAGGTCATCAATGCTAATCACTTTATGTGAATTTCTCATTAGAGATTCGTAACTAGAACAAATTGGCAAAAAAACTTAGTCATTATTAAACATCATGTTCATGCGACAATAATAGACAAATCGAGCATATTACCTGCCGGGTTCTTTCTATTAGTCTGTTTAAGGCTTATAGCCGTAGGTTCGGCATATTGTTAACGCTAGCTCGTTTGTGAAAGGCACGCATCTTCTAAACAGAAATAAGTCGTTTGAGATCTAGGGCTGCACGCAGAGCGTCGCTTCGAAGCACTCGAATTGTGTATAGAACATTAATATATATATGGTACTTACATGTCTATTTAGTTAACCAGTAGAGATTTCATAAAATGCTTTTCGAAGTTTCTCAGTAAAGCCTATAAAAAGGTTGGCCTACATATGTTTGAGTCTCACATTGGCGAGAAGAATGTCCTGCATCGTCTTCATGGACTTAAGAGACACGCTCTGTGCAAAGGGTATTTTGTAAATATGAATTAATGATGTATGGTATCTCAGCCAATTCACTATTGAGCGTGATCTCCATGCGTTGGTTTTCCGTACGGAGGCGCCAGATTCTAAAGATGACGTATTAGGCAGAGCTCTAGACGCATCGCCTATCGCGTATTCGAACTTGGAACACACTTAGCTTAAAGTTAAGAGGAAACTTCAAAGGAGTGACGGACTAATTTATTAAACGGCACCAGAGAACAAAGTGTAAGCCAATGGACATAATGTAAACTTAAAATTTCTTAGAGAGTGAACAATAGCGAGAGGCAGTTTCTAAATGTGTGGGTTGCTAATTATCTTGCAATATTTCTGTAAGTGCGCTTTCAAATGCATCAACTTCCCTACATCGTTTTAGCTTGCTCCCTAGCTCTTTACGCATGCGAGTTTCCAGATAATAAAACAGGTGGCAGCGTGGTCTGGCACTAACGCACTAACCATGGTTGTCATTTACCGGGGTGTCTCCAGTTTGATTCCCGATATTCATCGAATTTTCTTTAAGCGATGCCTATTGAGAATATACGATAAATCATATACCGCTGGGAGATTTGCTGCTACAAAGACTGTTGGGGAACCCCTAGATGTCTTAACATGTCCGGCCCTTGATGCCTTCAGACTGGCAATTAGTCAACTTAAAAATTACCTACACTACTTGCGGTTGAGCAGCATGATGCTGAGATTTGGGCTAGGCATATGCCTCCCGACTACATAATTCGTTAATAGTTTTCCGAGCAGCTTATTCCTAGGGACAATATTGAACGCCCACAAAAATTCTCGCTAACGCGGGGTACACCATATTTATTTAATTTAAGTTCTCAACCTCCGCGTGGTTAATTGCTTTCACAATCTTGATAATCTTGAAATCGTGATTTTCGTCAAAATGTTTGTCAAAACTAAACCATAGTAGTAATATTAAGGTCGAAAAAACAATTTATCCCCCATAAAGATCTCTCCACGACTTTTCCAATCAGTGTGAGTTTTAGCTTGACCTGTGTGATCGCCACCCGATCAATGCGAAAACGGCCACCGCGGCTTGAGGTGTCCTGCAGACAGAGTGATTTGTTTTTAGAGTGGTTTGCCTCGCCAAACGCGTTATACACGATTTTAATCATATAATGTACATGGCTAAACACCAGCTACTCGGATCGGACTTGCACCGCCTGGCAATTTAGATAACACGTTTGATAGCGCGTCCGGTCTCGGCGAGGTACAGGCTGGATGCGGTAATGGATACGTTGCAGAGCGGCTAATGACCTATTGTGTACCAACACTTACACTTATTAATCACAAGACAGGTATATATATATATATATATATATATTGAAACGTGATAGAAATTTGTTAGGGAAACTGCAGAAGAAGTTTTTAAAACGTGTTGCTTTTCGTTGTAATGTGAGGACTTGTGATATAAATTGTGATAATATTTGTGTTGTTCTAGATGATATTGATAAGGCTACGTTCGTCTCTATTGTAAGTTCCCAGATCGAGCAAACATATTCTTTGATTCTATTTTGACGAACACAAGAGCCGGGACTGTTGCCCGGAAAGAAATTGTTAACAAAATGTTTGCCTGACGCAGTACCAGGAATGCGAATTACGTACAAACAAGTTGATCTGTTCTAATAAAGCCCCCCTGCTAAAGGGTATGTAAATATATATATATATATATATATATATATATATATATATATATATATATATATATATATATATATATATATATATATATATATATTTAATCAGATCAGACCCAGCAAACCATTGCCTGAGGGCAGCGAGTCGCATTTCCACGTTGCAGTTCAATTGATCATCATCACTTATTATTCTTACTCGCCGCTTTTTTCCAATTTCTCTCAGAAATCTCACTGTGCATTCGTCTATGACCCTCAATGTTTAATTTGCGACTGGCTGTACAATGAAAGTTGTATCCAACTAATAACACTTCGGACTTGTTTGCTGCTTCGCTAAGTTGGCAGCAACAGTGTCTGCTGATCTCGAAGCTCGACTACTGTAAGAGAGCGTCAGCCACACGATTGCCTTGCACACAACGGTCACACAAGGGTAACTCAGTAACAACTTAAATGTATTATACTATATATATATATATATATATATTAGAAGGTACATATTAGTATTGGCTATTATGTAGTCACAAAAGTTCAACGCATATTCTGCCCACGGCATTCGGTATTTCAGCAGGCGTCAGTGTCGCAGAATCGGACAAAGGTCGCAGGTCAGACAACAGAAGTGTCCGACAAGCTGGAACCCGCTGTTGAGATGTCCCAGCACGTCAGCAGCACGTCACTCAGCGTTCTTCAAGAAGATGCTGACGATATTGATCGCGAAAAGGGCCACGGGGCTGATAACCACAAGGCTGCTTGCAATGAGGACAACCACATCAGAAACCACAATGGCCATCACATCCACAAGGGTATTTGCACAAGGTCGAGGACAACAGGTCAAGGACAACAACTCAAGGACAGCGACCAGAGCAAGGGCCATGGCGGCGCCGGCGGAGGCGGCGCCGGCGCTGATGGCGACATCAAGATTCACGACGACACGCTCGAGCCGGAAGCCGATGATATGGTCGTGCTTGAGGGACACCTTCACTGCACGGTGGATATCTGTTGGCGACAAAAGTATACCGAGTCATTAGGCCAGCTCCGCTCGCTTCTGGTCGAGCTCCGCAATGAGCTCGAGGAACGCCGACCATCCGCTGAGGACAACCAGCTGGAATCGGCTAGCAACGCGGTTGCTGCCAAGGAGAAGGAGACACGACGCCGCTCAAAGGTCAAACAAATTGAAGAAGTAAGTACTGCGTTGGTCTTGGCGAGACCCTTCAATTGACGTTCAGCTAAGGTCAGCATGCTTCCTACCACGGAAATAACTGTATTGTTTCTCAAATTAAGTGCGTAAGTTGCTCGATTTGGTTGTGCTACTACTATTAGGTAAGTCAAAAAGTTCGTCGGCTTTTTTACCCGATTTTAAAGAGCCTTATTTATGCAGACAACAGTATTTTTATTCAATGATATATTGACCGTTTTGTTCGATAACCTTCGCCCATCGCCTCGGTAGATCCATGATTTCTTTCTCCCAGAACGTCTTGTCCTTCTCGTCGAAATACTGAGTGAGGTGATTTTTTATAGCCTCCAAAGATTCAAATGTTGTGCCATCAAGGGAGTTCTGGAGAGACCTGAACAAGTGATAACCAGATGGTGCGAGGTCGGGACTATAAGCTGAGTGCGGCAGCACATCCCAGTCAAACTCCGCCAATTTTTGCCGGGTGGCCAAACTTTTGTGTGGTGTCGCCTTATCATGTTGAAAAGTGACGCCCCACCTGTTTGACAATTCCGGGCGCTTCGTTGCTACTGCAGCCTTCAAATCTTCGAGTTGTCTGCAGTAGACGACGGAGTTGGTCGTTTGACCCATTGGAAGCAGCTCAAAATACGCGACGCCCTTACAGTCCCACCAGCAGCACAGCATAACCTTCTTCTGATGAATTTCGGTTTTAGGGATAGCTGCGGTCTGAGAACCTCTGGGGACCCAACTTCTTTTCTGTGTTACGTTTCTGTAGAGTATCCATTTTTCATCGCCGGTTATCAATCTCCTCAGAAATGGCTCATTCGAGTTCTTCCGGAGGAGTGCGTAACAGGTATCGACTCGCCCTTCAAGCTGCCTACCATTGAGGTCGTGTGGTAGCCAGATATTCCGCTTGCACGAGAAACCTGCATCATGGAGGCGATTCCAAACGGTTCCGTGGGAGACTCCCGTTACATCTTCAATTTCTTTTATGGTCAAACCTGGGTTCGAAGTAACCAGGCTTATGACTTCGTCGGTCTCCACAACATTGGGTCGTCCTGACCTCGGTTCATCTTCGAGATTGAAGTTTCCAGCTTTGAAACGGGCGAATCGCTTTTCGACTGTGGATTTGTGTACTGCGTTTTCGCCGCAGACTGCACATATCCTCCGGGTGGTTTGCGCTGAACTTATGCCTTCACGGTAGGAGAACAACATAATGTGTCGAAAATGCGTATTTTTGTCCTCCATTGCAAACAGCTGCCAATTCCGCAAACGAAACGGTAAAGTTGGAACCGGTATACCGTCGCGCCGCCACGGGTCTGCTCCTGAATGTAAACACCCAGCCGCACTCTTAGGCGGCCCTGTTGCAGAGCGCGGGAATTTCAAAAATGTGGTCCCAGAAAGCCGACGAACTTTTTGACTTACCTAATACCAACCTCTCCACCCGTAGGAGCCTCTCGAGGCCTTTTCGCTGGATGGTGCGCGGTTTCCCCTCGAAGGAAAGCCAAAAAGATAAAATAAATCACAAAGGAGAAACAGTGGCACCATACCAATTATTCAAAGCATACAATATTACAAACGTCTAGGCAGTTTACACAGTTCACACAATATATATATATATATAAATTCAGTTTTTATTAAGAAAGTAAGTGGAGCGACATTTGTCTCCTGGGAACGTGTATATATATATATATATATATATATATAGAGAGAGAGCAAGAAAGAGAAAGAGAGGTTACAGTTTTTACAAACGTATTTTATTTATAGAGGAATGATGATGCTAACCCGTTAAGCAATATGATATAGCTCCACCTTTTAACAAGTTACGCTTTTTCGGCCCAGATTTAACGAGCTCATTATATATATATAGAGAGAGAGAGATAGAGGGGGTGTCTTTGATACATAGAGCATATATAGAGGAACCTGGGGTGTCTTTGATATTTTCCGGGTAGTTAAGATTGAGTTACAGTCGAATCCACTGGCGGATAGGGTCAACGTTGTTAAGGTCTAGATGGAACAGTTGAGTCGATGCTCTCACACAGACGACGGTGCAGAAATGGCGCGTATAAGCATGTCGGTTGAACAAAGCCGTACCCTGAAATGGGCTGCGTGTATGTTATGCACAACCTACAGCGTGGATTAAGTTCACGGGAGTGTTTTGAAGAGCTGTGAGAGATTGCCCATTAAATGACAGGGATAGAGCCCTAATCCTGGAAATGTGCCGACCGATGATACAGATAACTTAGAACTGGACATTTCACTCGGTACGATGAATCCCGTTAAGGACGTCCATAACCAGCAACGAACGCCGAGCATTTGGCTCGTGTGAAGGCTGCAATTGATAAAACATAACATTCGCCTCGAGTCTAAAGGAGACTTTCGGCTTGGATGCTATGTCCCTTCATATGATCCTGCACAACCACCTCGTACTCACCAAACGACTGATCTATGATTAGTAAGTACATTCTGGTTTGTCGCAGGGCGGATGACTTCGTGGCTTGTCACAGAACAGAGGAAAAAGAGGCGCGGGTCTTTCTGGCAAGATAAATTTGAAGCTTACCGATAAAATATGACGAGAGTCCTCAGTATTTTCAAGAGTCGTTTTACGCGATAGGGTATGGATACGTTTTTATTACCCTCCACTCACGTCCCAGAGCTCGCAGTAGCCAGCCGTTGAAGCACCTCCATCCTCAAACGTAAAGCGGCGCGGTAGGCCAGCAAAGTGATGGACCCCATCTTCTTTTGCAGGAACGAATGAAATTGTGGTCAAACTAGAAGAATGTGGTATAGTGACACTACGAACACACAAAACGTAGTGCGATTTGTTTACTGCCAGATGCAACCTAGAATGCAATTCACTGCGCTCACCAGAACGAGCTCTAACGCGTCTCTCACGCAATGGCTCCCCCAACACGACAACGTGTTAACCCATCGGGCTGAAAACACTAAGAGTTATTTCGCCGCATCCGAAGTCACGCTGGTGAGGTACCCAGCTGACTCACCCAACTTAACATCCTGCGATTTCCTCCCCTTTCAGAAAAAAAAGAAATTAGGGACAAACAGTTCGATTGACGCGAATCGAACAGTGCCTAAAACGGCACTAAAATTAAACTTTTTTTATCATAGAAGTTTCAAATGCTATGTCATTTATATATACGTGTATATGTCCCTACGTATACACGTATATATATATATACTTGTACAATCTGCCAACTCCTTAGAACTGAATCTATATATGTACCAACGTGATAATACGGGACACAAATAATTTATACGTAGAGAAGAGATATGGTGAGTTTTATACTTGAAATATGAAATGTTCTATTTTTGTTAATCCTCGTTACTAAAAAGATGTCACTCTGGAGCTTATTTTTCAACCACCTTCACCGGGAGCCGCAAGCACTTCTTTGGTGGCACAACTTCGATAACAGCGCTAAATCGATACGCTTGTCCGTTTCAGAGTATCCGTACGCTAGACGTTGAGGGCAACATTCCGGACGAAACTTCTTCGCGGACTCGGTCCCGCAAACGAGCCTTGCTGGGTCTATACGGTACGCTCGCGCCTTCTTATATATATATATATATATATATATATATATATATATATATATATTTTTTTTTTTTTTAAGAGAGGAGGAAATGCTAATTTACGCACCGTCAGACCTCTAGTCTGGTGTGTGGGACTCGGCGCGATGGTCCGCGCCCCTACCCACTAAAACCTGCCTCTCATAACGCCCTTGACACAGCCCAGATCTTCGTTTAATAGTACTATGGGCCGTGGGGGTGACATCCGGACTATCTAACCACGTTCGCCTGCTTGTTTGGCGAAGTCTGCTCTCCGGCTGGCGTGCCTTGTGAGGAGAGAGAATTTCCTTTTCTTGCGCTAATCCTGTCGTAACTCGCTCTTCTCTGCGTCTCGCATAGTTTCTTCTCCGTCAGCACCTCTCGCGCAACCGCTGCTCCAAGGGTCCATGCTGCTGGTTCCGAGCAAATGAAATCCATGAATTGGGCTAGCCCATCTCTCGGGAGCACGAGAGGGTGTTTAGGTCTCTGGGCACCCGCGTTCGTCCAACTATCTCTCACCCTGTTGCTTGCCTTACGTCTAGCCTCTTCCCAGCACGGGCATTCTAAGAGAGTATGTGCCGCGTCATCTTCAACGCCCAGCGTGCAGAACATGCACGTGTCCGAAGGCGCCTTACCAATCCTGTATAAATAGGACTGGAATTCTCCGTGACCGGTGACTATTTGCGTTAGGAAAAAGTCCATGTCACCTCCGGGCCTATTCAGCCATTTCTCGATGTTCGGTATCAGATCACGGACCTTGGCTCCCGCCTCGTTCTTCCTGATGCTCTCCCATTCCGCCTGCCATCGCAGAAGTGTTACTTTCGCTTCCTCTTCCTTTGCTTCCTTTGTAGTTCTATCTGGACCACGCTCCCACAGTCTTCGTCTTTCATCTGCTTTGAGGTCCCAGGGCGGAGTCCCTGCCAGAACCAAAGCTGCCGCCGTGCTCACGGTCCTGTAGGCCTGTGTGATGCGAAGAGCCGGTACCCGTTGGGCTCTTCTGAGTAGGCCTTTTCGATGTATTTCTCCGCACTTCTTTTTGAACCATACCGGTGCACCGTACAGGACGATGGATTCCGCCACTGACATGACCAGCCTTCTCCTTGAGGTTCTGCTAGGTCCGTAGATATTTGGCAGGATTTTGGCGATATCGTTTGCCGCTTTGCTTGCCTTTTTGATTGCTTTCTTTAGGTGAGGCACTCCTGTGAGTCCCCGGTCTAGTTGGACGCCTAGGTATCTCACCTCCTTGCTGAATATTATACTTGTTCCCTGCAGTCGTAGGTTAATCTCTCTGCAGTGCTTTCTTCCTATGAGCAGCACTGCCTCTGACTTCTCAGGAGCTAGTTCCAGTCCAGCTTTCTCCATCCATCTTTCGACTGCCTTGAGCGATTTGTTAGCGGCTAGCTCTAATTCCTCTGCTGTTCGGGCCTTGACCATAATTGCTAGGTCATCCGCATAGGCCTGCAGGTGGACCCCTCCTGGGAGTCCTGGCAGCCTTAGTACATCGTCATAGGCAATGTTCCATAGTAACGGGCCAATGATCGATCCCTGCGGAACTCCCGCTGTCATTTGGAAAGAAACCCCAGCGCAGGAGATCACTCTATCCTGTAGGTAGCTGGATGTGAGCTTTACCAAGTAGGGCGGGACGCCCTTCTTATGTAGGGTATCTAAGATTACTTTCCAGGGAAGACTATTAAAAGCGTTTCGCACATCAAGCATAACCGCCATAAACAGGTCCCTGGTTTGCGGTGTCGAGCTATGTAGCCTTTCAGCATCTGAGATAACCCTGTGTATCGCAGTAAGGGCCGACCTATGCTTGCGGAATCCGTACTGTGAGTCCGAGAGAAGGCCGTTTTCCTCCGCGAAGTTTCTTAACCTTTCCTCAAAGATTGCCTCAAAACATTTCGCCAGTGAGTCCAAAAGGCAAATGGGTCTATATCCCCCACTGCCCTTTGGAACCAATACCACCTCCGCTTTTTTCCACTCTTTCGGGAACCTCCCCTCACGAAGCAGCTTTGTTGCGGCATCTGCCACGAAGTCTGGGAACTCTTTGCACAGGTAGCGAATTACCGCCGGTGGGATTCCGTCAGGTCCCGGTGCTTTGCCTGTCTTTATTCTGCCTGCCACGGCTGTCACTTCCGCGACTGTAACTTCAGGTATTTCTGAGCATTTGTTTGTGCTCTGTTTATTAACCATTTCGTACATCTTCCTGTTGAAGTCCTCGTGACGTGGGAATAAATTCCGCAATATTTCTTCTTTCACCTCAGCTGCGATGTCTACCTTTGGTTTAGCAAAGCTTCCCCGCACTAGCTTATAGGGCCGTCCCCATGGATCGCCGTCCAGTTCAGCTAGGAACGCCCTCCAGCTTTCTTTCTTGCTTCTCACTATCTCTTGCTTTAATATAATTCGGCTTTCACGATATTCTGCTAATATCACATGGGTATTGGCACTTCCCTTAGCCTCTTTAAGCTTCCGCCTTAACTGCATGCATAATTTGCGAGCATCTTTGATCCTTTCGTTCCACCAGTAATTTGGCTCTACTACCCCCGTTCTTTTGGGATGTATGGCTAGCGTACTGGCCACCTCCCATGCTCTTTGAACCACTTTTCTGTAGCTTGCTATGTCTTGCAGGCTATCACATTTTGCTATTTCGGCCTGCAAGGCCTTCTTAAAGGCGTCTTCACTCTTAAGCTTACGCCGAGGGATACCTGGTTTCCGTGGTGGTTGAGACTTTACCGCCTCGAGAACCCATTCGATGCAATTGTGATCGCTGAGATTCTCTTCTCTTGCGAGAACCTTCCAGCCTTCGATCGCCTGTGTTGTGTTCTCATTGGCCAAGGTGATGTCGATAAAAGACTCTTGTCCGTTTCTTTGGAAAGTCGGTTCCGCGCCGTCGTTTATCACAGTCAGGTTGTTGGCGGCCATCCAGTCCATCAGGAGCTGCCCCCTGCGATCCGTACGGGCTGACCCCCACAACTCAGCGGCAGAATTGAAGTCTCCGGCTAGTACTATGCTCTCGTCATTACTTCTATCTTTTTGCATCGAGACAGCCAGAATATATATATATATATATATATATATATATATATATATACATATATACCGAACGATTCTCTGCCATGTTAATATATACGCAAGCACGTATAAATATATATATATATATATATATACCGAACGATTCTCTGTCATGTTAATATATACGCATGCACGTATATATATATATATATATATATATATATATATATATATGTATATCACAGTATCGTTCTTGAACCATACTACTAAATCTTAATCGAATTACTTACCTTCAAATATTGAATTACGTACCTTCGTCCTGCCAACTTGCTGTCGGCTTATATCTTCTCTAGTCGATCTGATGCTTGCTCTCACTAGGACGTGAGCCAACACAAGCACTACTACACTGTTGGCATGTTCATTTTTGTGAAGTTGAACTTCACTAGCTTACGTGTGAAGGAACCGGCATAATATGGCAGAATATGCAATACATCAAATCATATAGAGACGCTCCTAACTAAATCAGTTAGTTTGCAAATCTTATTTGTATTGGCTGGTCATTGCATGCATACATTGCCTAGGTAATGCATAGTTATGCATTGCCTAGAGGTATGGATTTGTTAGCCCGGTTCCCTCTGGACGTCGACGCCCTTCATTAGCTCAATACCTGCTGCAATGGGTTGCCCATTCCATCACAGTGTTTAAACGCCCGTCATTCATGCGGACGATACCACAAATCGGCTTTCTAGAATATTTCCCTTGGGGCTAACGTGTGGCAATGTTAATTTACTGGTGGGTAGGTTTTTGCCTCAAGATTTTGCCTCAAGTTTTCCTCTACCCACGTTTTGCCAGGAGCAACAGAGCCTTGCAAAATGGGAACCGCTTCTGTCGTAACCGAAGCCGGCAGAAGCCAATTGAGTTTTTTCAGAGAGATGTAGCGCAGTCAGCTGGAAGTATTCATAAAACACGTCCACATAACACATTTGCCCCAGCGTGATTGATGCTTTAGTTCCTATCCAGCTGGTTGGATGACTTGTCGCTATGCCGGCAAGGCCACATCAAGGCGAATCTCTAGCAGAAGTAGAGTCAAAGACAAGCTAGACGCTTCAAGACGGGAAAATGTCGGAAATGCGGGGTAACCTGGCAGATTCGACTAAGTAAAGTACTGGCCCTCATTGGTATTTTTCGGGGGCTAAAAAAGAAGGACAAGGTTTTGACAGATAATTGGCGCATGGAAAAGAGGCTTCCACCTTTTACAGACACTGAACGAAATCACGCGTTTATCTTATTATGTGCAATGATGAAGTTGAGCAATGGAAAGTACCTGAGGACGATAAAGATCTTTGCGTAAACTATTGCAGAGAATATGGAGTGAAGAGTGATCACCCCTCAGCGCAAACCAAAAGGCTTGTAGGAATACTTGTTGTTGCCCAGTAACAGCGCGCTTAAGAAAATATTAGGTAAAGCAGGATAACTTCCAACAGGGCGTGTTGTAATTGCAACTGAATTACAAAGCAAGCTACAAAACACATTTTCAGCGGCCTGCAGAGCAATAAATAACCAGACATTCAAGAATAAATTATGGCAACAGTCAAGTAGTGTAGAATGGTCTTCGGACACTGAAAAGTTAGAAATCTATAAATGTTGGCGTCCTGGCACAAATTCCTAGAAAAGGTCAAGCGGAGCACTCGAAGTCGCCCATACATAAGTATAAGGAGGAGGATGACGGGAAAAACGAAGGAACATAGAGGCGGCGAAGTCAGGAAAACCATGATAAACAAATTACTCCCAAAACGCCAGCCCATAAGCATGTTCAATTTGAAACACCAATAGGGAACTCTGAGCAAATACGGCCGGAATTGGCTTCCTGCAAGCCGCTAGGCTTTTGCTTTTTGTTAACTCTCTTGAACAGTGGCTTGAGTCGCTACCACAATGCGGAGAAAGAACAAGCTCTCGGAGTGCTGGAAGTAACCAAAGGTCGTACTAATCCAAAAGGAGCAGGGCATGCCGGCACATTTACCTCAAAGTAAGCACGGTGGACGAAGGCAGAAACGCAGTGACAGAAATAGGACTGCGAGAATAAGCCAGAAATTACGGGCTTCACTATACTACACCATTGTTGCAAAAGATGACCACTCAGTACTCATAGACGTACTTAAAATTCCTCTTAACCGTAAATTGGCAAGATTCATACCATTACGGTTTCCTAGATGTTAATGTTGCCTTTAACTGTCAACCGTAGAAGATCGTTTCTAAGTAGCCGGTGTGAAAACAGTACCGCTGTATTGATGTGAGCGTAACGTCGGACAGCTTGAAGGAGACAATGGGCGTCCGCCGAAGGTCTATGCCGGGTTCCCTGGGAAGGGATGAGATGCAGATGTGCCCTAGAAAGACCGTTCAAAAGGTCAAAATCGACGTCGATATATACTATTAGCGAGACCTGTTGCTTGCCCATCGTGCATTCGATGTCTGGTTTGAAAATCGGGTCTACCGTACAACGCGAGTTCCTGAGAAAAAGAGAATCACAAACATTGGGTAGAGTTCGCCACAAACGCTAGGATGAACACTGCGGTACACTCAGTCTGGCCATTTGCTAGTTCTACGTCCGGGCGGCTATTAAAAAGCTTCCATGCTGATGACGTCGCGTGAGATCATTATGTTAGACAGCGAGGCGATTTGTTGAGGCCGCTCTTGTTCTGCTTAGTGCTTACCGATCTGGTCGCATCAGGACAAAGTGGCGGACATTGACGTAGAGTTCCTTAACACGGGGGCAATGAGGAATAGTGGGTGGAAAGAAACACATAGGCTAAACAGACATGTTGTGACCCGATTCGCCATTCGTGGTTTTCACCACAAGCTCTGTGCGGAGCGGGGTTTCCATGACCCTTGCGATAGTTGTAAATGCTCTAGATGTGGGAGTTTTTGTGATAGATACCACGCGGCTAACTGCCCCCTAGTACAATCGCTGGGAAGCCTGGCAAGCTGACTTGGCTGAAATGTTTTTATTCCTGAAATGACTCTAGTCTTGTGTTGTTATCCTTGTATAGGTACACGGATTTTGTTTGACTAAGTATTTGACTGCTACCTACAAAGGTGAATAAATGAAATTGATTGATTGATTGATCGATCTGGTCGCATCGTTACGATGCCTACTTTGTTTTTAGTCGACGGATTGACGACGGAGTCGTCGGCGGTTTCCTGGGAGATGGTCTCGAAAGGCGATATGAAAATCGAGATTGTTTACTCAAATAGGAAAAGTGGACAACGATGAAGCTCAAGCACGGCTTAGGGTAGTGTCTTAGATTAAATTCAGGTGTGTAATTCTCTTCACTGTCAAACGCCCCGATAGGCAACTTACGGTCGTCTTGGGGTCTTTTTTGGGGGACGTTTAAGACAACCCCTAGTTTACGAACACAGCTGCTTGTGTGGTGAGCAGTTTCTAGCGTCTTCACGTATTGTCCGGTCCTCACAATGCGAGCGGCCGTTTGTGACACGCTGTCCTGAACAAAATCTTTGCGCGAGCCCTGAAATACTCGAAATAGCCGTATACCCAAGAACCACCAGGATTTTGTACAGGCAAAAGGAAACGCCCTGATGCTCTGCCCTTAACGGCATTCAGGCACGGTAAGCTTCTCGCCTGAGATGCTCCTTTGGCTGACTGTTTAGCACTGTCTGCTGTCAGTCGCGGTACGACCGGACGGGGATGCAATTTCCTAGGCGTAGACGGCCAAATGCCTAAAATACTTTGAAATCAAGGTATCTTGGTTAAGCACCTTACAGAGGTGGTCAACGGCTCGATGAACTTGATGTATATTCGTCACGACTGATAGTACCTATGATTGAACTGGTTCGTTTGTTAGAGTACAATCGCAAACGACATTGGGTAACTATAATTAAATCTACATATTATTATTTGGTCTAGTTGTGTAAGTCTAGAATTAAAAAACATTTTTTAAGGAGGTTGTTTTTTAATTCTAGACTATCATCCGTCCCCTGCGGGCCTGGAACTTAACTTGAGGTTTATCTTCATTGCACCGAGGGCCGGACATGTTAAGATATCTAGGGTTTCCCCAACAGTCTTTGTAGCAGCATGACGGCTGATTTCCAACGGTATGGTTTATCATCTATTCTCAATGAGCATATCTCAAAGAAAATTCGATCAAAAACAGGGATCGAACCGGCGACACTCCGGTAGATGACAATCATGACTAGCGTACTAGTCCCCTAGACCACGCCGCCACAGTTGTGTAAGTCAACATGAGACAACTGATGTTATATCAGCAAAGCATGTTTAATTTGTGTGCATATAGGACGCTAAAAACGTCTAGCGTGTCAAATGTATACATGTGTACTGGGTATGAGACTGGTGTGAGGCTCTCAAGATTATGTCTGCTATCAATGAACATCTATTCAAAAAAGAATATGATATGTCATATGCACTATATATATATATATATATATATATATATATATATATATATATATCGATTACTGCTCAATCTGCGTATCATAGCAAATAGATCTAGGCGACTGAGCAAGTATGCTTAAACTGCAAAAAACGATTTAAGCACTATTGTACTATTATAATGACGCATATGTCATAAAACGCATGGATGGCAATGTACGTAAATTATGTTTCTTAGTAATTTTATTTATTTAAACGCATTTAAATATATTGCACTTCATTACACGAACGGAGGTACAACCCGATGACCGACTTAATTTGCAGGACTTGATTCGTCACTTCGCCGAGTAAAGCTATCACGTACCTCTGAGTCGCAATCATCCCTATCAAAAGCTCCACTTCTAAAGCGCATGATCAGCCTCTTCAAGAAAAAACCTACTTGAACAGGTGCTGACGCCAATCTCATCATCTCACGAACGTTTTTACTGGAGGCCGGCTATTGTTGCTGTGCCCAATTCGGAATTGCTGCAGAAACTTAAAGCTAGCCTATCTTAGGTCGGCAGATGTGTAAGTCGAAAAGTGGGTACATGCCGCAGAGTTCGATTTTTTGTGGGGTACTGTTCGAGCTACATAGCGCTGCCAAATAAATAAAGGGCTACATACATATTTAGCTACAACGTGACAAGCATTAGCTCTCGCAGCGGCAACGACGTAATTGAAATGATCACAGTTGTTTTGATCGAATTGTAAATGTTTATATATATACATATCATCTCGAGAGAGAGAGAGATAGTGAAAGGACAGATAACCGCAGATGTTGTTGGTTGATATAAAATGCGAATACTAATCAGTCCTCAGAAACCGTGTCATTTTATTTATCTAGGCGGTATTAAATAAGCGCAGTGTGTTATATGACTGTTTTCATAATAATGTTTATTATTTCTACGCTGCACACTTGTAGGATAACGATCTACATTATATCGAGAAATTTAGTCAACTCGAGTTTCTAAATGACATAATTCTAAAAATAAGCTTATTTACAAGTCACTGTCTATATAACAACTGCCAAAAACAGAACTGTGTTCATCGCATGGTTTTGGTGTAGGAATCAAATGAGCGGATGCATTATCGCTCGGACACAGAAACAATTCTGTGAAGTGCCATCTAAGCCCTAAATAATTAGAGCTGCTATTGTGCCTTTGGATAATCAATTAACCGATTGTAAGAAAATAGAGCCACCACTCACATAGTGTAAACGGACCTTTAGATGTAATTTTGGTAAGCACAACGTAAATCAGGGAAAACTGGATAAAGGCGGAGAACAAATGGTGGCTTCAGTGCACCCGTGATGGCTTTTGATGTATTTATCAGACACATTAAACGGCATAACATACAATACTGTTTCCAAAACGTATCCCCGTATGTGTTGATTACTACTATAATGCTTACGCGCAATTATAGCTTAACATGTAAAACGTAGATATGACTTTTATAAAATAAAAAATAATTTGCTTATATTTTGAATATTTTCCTACGGCGTACACAAACGCTGAGCGCAGCATTTATTTTATCTTACCACATTAAGCTCCTGTCTATTTCACGATCCCTTGCCAACGAACCATAAGTTTCTCCCTCGATACCCTGCTTGTTTCAGACTTTCCCTGCTGAAGTAAAAAAACGGATAACCTTGCATTTTCTGAAACGCTTTTGAAATAGAGTTTCCAAGTAAAGTTTAACAATACAAGACACAGCCCTGGTTAGCCTGTGGTGGGTGATTTACGAGGTCCTAGCCTAAGACAGTTTTCTGAAGACTAGGACAATCCACAGGAGATTGCGCATTGATCTGGTCAAAATAACTCTTGAGCTCGCTGAGATTGTTAGCACAGCATATTTTTTCTCAAATGTATGTCTCGTTCGGATTGAGTTCGGATAGCGGACTTGAGTTTTTCTAGAAAAATCAGTCCCGAAAAGATTCGGCGTCACTGGCAGGGCTAAAAGTGAGTTCTACTTGGACTCGAATCCAGCAACAAACGCGAACTAACCACTCCGCTTAGTTGCTGTCGCATATAGCTAGACTTCGTGCGGGATTTGGAGCTGGTCCTTAGGCCTGCTCGCTTCTCTAGCATATTAGGATAATATTAATCGAACAGGGGAAATGAGCTCTGGACTATCTACTTCAACGGCTCTAGCTAACCGCCCAGAGCGGCAATGCGGCTTTGAATACAACGAGGGGCATCTCGAGCACAAGCTCGACTGGTAGTGCTCCTGACAAGCCGTTGTGTAGTGAGGTAGTATATACGGGTATATACATGTTTAAACACACACACTTATTTCGGGGACTGTTCCATCCCTATACGTTACGATAAATAATTCCTATAGATGTGTATGAATACAAGTGACGGCAGCCAACGAGTCGCCTCGATAGAAGACTCAGCGCGGAGGCTGTGGTTTGAGACTCAGCTGATTGCTGAGTGAGGTCTTGTGGCTTTACAACCCTACGATCGTTGGCGGTCGCTGGGTGTAAGTGTTCACAATGAAAATACGGACGTGCCGTGCTTATGCTTAATTTGGCTGGTGAGCGTCGTATGGAGATTACCAAGAGGAGACAATACCCGTAGAGGTCAAGGTCACAATTTGAGTCGCGTGTCCAAACAGGATGCAAGACAGTTTTGCATCAGCATAACGGACTGCAACTTCAACGTCAAACGCGAAGAAAATGAAATAAGATGTTTGTTGCGATGCCTTCGACTTCGACAAAGCGCGCAAAAAAATGGGACCGCCTCAGACAGAAGCGTCTAACGAATCTTGCATGAACGTACTACAAGGAAGAAAGAGACGCTGCCTCGTGCAAATGTGCTCTTCGGCGTATTGAGTTGTGGTAAACTACCGATAGTAATTTCCAGTAATGAGACCCGAGCAAACGACCATGTTTGCCTTGGAAATGATCGTGGCCATTATTGCTGATAAAAAAAGAAGCCACTTGTTCCCGTTTTGGACTGGGATAACTGCCGTCGAAATTCCCTTATATTTACCCTCCATGGAACAAAACTGAAAGCCTTTCTTTACCATCAGTTGGTACTGGAGGGTTGGATGAAGCCATGGGGCGAGTCCATTTTGCAGCAGCCTATACATTTCCCAACAGGATGCTACGCCTTCGGACAGAGCGAATTCAACTCAACGGTGGCTTCACGACAACGTACAAATGTTGATTGCTTCAAGGCAATGGCCTCCATAAAGTACAGGTTTGCAGCAAATACACCAGTTTGAGAGGTTTTAGGTCAGTATTTCAGAGCGAGTGGGAGACGATTCCGGAGAGTGTCGTTCGAGTTCAGATGCAAGTGAGACGTTCGTCGGTATTTTGCGCAAAGAAATTTAAATAAAATAAAAATTACGCAAAAATATAAAGGCAAAGACATTGAATTGATAAGTTACTTGCTTTGAAAATATACTAAGAATATGATTTAAAAGTTTGCATATGCATGTCGTATGAAATATAGAAGCCAAATATAGATGATTGTAGACCACAATTTAGGTTACTACAGTAACATTACGAGCTTTATTCCACCCAAATGACTCTAATATTGTCTTAATATAAATTATAGTAGCCACGAAGGCCTACATATGCTACCGTTTATATATATATATATATATATATATATATATATATATATATATATATATGCAAAATGAGATACTGTAGTTTCGTAGACAATAATAAGGGAGAAACGATTTACGTTTAATGCTCTTCTAGGTAGAAATTCCGTTGGTTGATTGAGTTTTTTCCTGCACTAAGGCAAGGTATACAAATATTATTGTTCGCTCCATTATTAACCACATCACCGCTCATCGTTCTGCACCAACCCATGAACGTTGCTACTTCTGTGATGTTATTACGGGTTTTTTTTTGCCTAACATATCGTAACGTTTTGCACTTTATTAGCAGGGTAATACCTACAGTGTAATCTCGCGTTTGGCGGGCATATTTCAATTCAACTTTATATATATGTTATATATATGTGTGTGTGTATGCAGTACGAATATATGCTCCCAAAGCAGTTTTTCATAATACTTAGCCTCTTTTATGTTGCTGTACACGAGTCCGTAATTCAATCATCCGCCTAAAGATATGTATATATAAATATATATATTTATCCTGGCAACTTAGCAAACCGTGTGTAGGCGCATCGAACGATTACTGGTGGCCAAAAAGCGTTTAAAGTTCAAAACAACCTCTTCTGCTTGTCTTGAGATGGTCTTAGCTAGCCTGGTATTTCACTTGTACAGAATGCGGCGGGTCAATCGCCCGTCGCAGGCAAAACGTCATTTGCTAGATATTTAATCATAATAGCACGGTGTGATGGTGATAATGATGAACGCGATCGTAGTGAAATGAAATTGAAATAAATTCAAACGAGACAATTTTTCGTTCTTCGGAAAAACGTTCACCAATGTCGCACGGCCCAGGCCTCGACTGTGAAACCACAATTCATTAGAAGTTTGTCGCCGCTGACGCTGGTATGCTTGACAAGATACTTGTACAGTGTACGTATAATCAGCATAATTGTTAGGTCAAGTACTATTTCTACTGTGAACATTCACCAACAATTTACAAGTAGCATACATGCAAAGCTTAAGTCAGTTCATATCACTGTTTTGTGTCGCGGTGGACCGGCACATTCCTGTTCAGTTTCTTCCCAACGTGGCAGCAGGTTTGTGAGGTTTTGGCCTTAGGTAATCGCACGACTCAGATAGATACATCTCTGTGGCTTCACTTATCGTACAACCATGAGTAGCACCTACGATAAGATTGTCATGCTGTGCGCTCTAACATGAAGAACATTAGTCCAAACTAATACAGCTAGTTCTTTGAAGAATGTAGTTTGTCTATCTGTGTATCCATGTATACGGGTGTGTGTGTATATATATAGTTTAAGTCTGCTTAGAAGCGTGTGTACATGAGACTAAGACGATGATGAAGTGGTCTTGAACATTGCGATGGTGTGTTCCAGATGATTCCACAATCGAGAGATAGCAACCTGCGTGCAATTGTCAATTTTATGAGTGATTGTTCTTTTTGTTGTTGCTGTTGTTGTTATCGTTGTTGTCGTCGTCGTCATGGTACTGCTTGCCGTCGTAAGGGATGGTGGCATGCCTATACGGCCCGCCGTCACGATGTTGGTATACAAGGTAATGTCCAATGACCTTCTGATGATCTCTCTGATGATCATGATCATCAGCGTCACACAAAACTACACCCCAACAACAGCGTCCACAACAACAACAACGACAACGGTTGGGACAAAACAACAACAACAGGCGAAAACGCCTGCATGGTCGGTCGCTAAATATGCCGATTACGGCCTAATGCTCTTTGTCCGTTCGGCGTCCTTCGACAGCATCACACACAGCAGTTGAGCTGTGACGACATACATCATGGCATGCTGCATCGAATGAGCTGTTCTGTACTCTCCTTCCCCCCTCGCTTTCACACATGCATCACATTGCGTGCGACTGGTGGACCATCTACAACGGTGATGCTGCCTCGGATGCGGTGGATACAGATATCGGAGCCGTTTTCGCCAACGTCGGTGGTGTCGACGAAGTCGTCGTCATCGTCGTCGTCGTTGTTGTCATCATCGGCAAAAGTGCCGTGCTGTACAGCTGCTGAATGAACCGGTTAACCTGTGCGAGATCAATGCCAATCCGATTAGCGATCGCCTCTGCCCGGTCGAGCTTTCCGCGCTCGTGGAGCAGAAGCTCTGAAGCACAGTCGATCGTCTGCAACGCCCTCGGGTCAGGACAGCTGCAACCTCCGAGTGCCCGCAAATACGCCTCGCGACGACCAGTCCACTCGTGAAGTTCGCTCAGCGTAACCCTATAACGAGGCACAACAACAGCAACAACCACAACAAATCGCCAATCCCTGATGCTCATGTCCAACCATCTCTCGTGTGCCCTGCTCGTCATCTAACAGAGTGCTGTTTTTGAGCATCATAAAGCATAGAACATGCATGTAAAGCATCAACGCTGTTGCATAATATGACATTACATAACAATGTAAAAATGCATGCTGCTTATATATCTACAACAACAATTTCTATATTATTATACAACACAATAGAATGTATCCAGCTATATTGTTGCATAATTACATTAGCACCTTTACTAGGAATAAATGTATCACCCGTACAACGAAATACTGGCAAGGCATATGTCCCCAGCGGGCGAAGTACAGTAACTATCACGTGTCCGAGGTTTCATCTAGACCAGGCAACGACCCCTTTAGATGGGCTTCAGAAGAAGAAGTTCCAGGCGTTGCTTAACCAGAGATGACAACCTGCTATCCTCCAATGACAGGTAAAAAATGCCGGTTTTGCGGATTAGCTGCTTGGGAATCGGGCATAATGTATGCGTGCCTAATAATATACAGATTGTTGAATACTTGTATAGATACTGTCCGAGCGTATTTGGCATACGTCCTCTGTGGTATCCGGACGAGCTTGTCTCAAGTAGAATGTAAGCAAACACCAACCATGGCCAAATAACTGCATGTAATGAATTCCAGCAAATATTAGCTATTGTCCTTCCTCTTTACGCAGAACCGATCCCTAAAGTTCTCTTATTTTCCCAAAATAAAAGTTTACCAGATTTTGGCTACGTACGCAGCTGCAAAGACAGAACCCTGTTCGCACACAGCGGCGCGGAAAATTCACGATAGAGTGCTCAGTGTGACTACTCCAGAACCATATGCATTTTGGACGCTCCAAAGTGTACGTGCCATTGCAACCCATTGGTCGAATTGTTCTCGACGTTCTCTATTAAGCCGAAAAAGCGTACAGACTTGCTTGATGTCGGGTTCTCCTAGATTCCCTCAAACACAAAGCAGCAGGTTGACGAGAAAACGCAAAAATCAACCAGCTAAAAATCCTTGGCTAGCCCACGAGCCAGAGGTCCCTATTATAGGGTGGAGTAAACTTTCACCTGATATGCACGGTTGGAGTGTGCTGTCTAGTAAAGGAGACGTGATTTCTCTAGTGGAACTAATATATATATATATATATATATATATATATATATATATATATATATATATATATATATATATATATATATATAGTCAAAAAGCGCAGTTTGGTTTTGTTGCTATCTAGCCGTTAGTCGCCCGGCTATGGGCCTCAAACTTCTGCGATGGTACCACAATACGGTGGCTCTATCGCTGTGGAGATGGATGTGGCGTATGGACCAAAGACGGCTCGGCCTTCTACGTTGGATAACATTTTTATCGTAGATTGTAATACACATTTAACAGTCAATGCAGTTGCACACGTGGTAAACACATCGCACAGATCAAGCTATTCACACCCAACGCCATCGCTACGTGAAACGTGCCAATTTGTGGGTGTAACATAAGCTTACCGAAAACAACATGATGTGCCACCTTAACCTTGTTGATCGGAGAACACCAAGGTCAAAAAGCAATTATTCTCTAGACAATTGATTACCGGCAATGAGAAAGAAATCGTCTACATCAAAGAAACTCTCCCTATTAATTGAAAGTGGTATATATGCATTGGACGTTGCAGCAACTTCAGATTCAAACGTGAAAGTGGATCGGACATGCAAATAAAATCACAGTACCCTTCTAATTACTAAATCAATAGAAGTCAAGTAATATTAACAGTAAAAAATCAGCAAATCAGTCTCTTACCGAAATACACTTGCCGCGTAAATGCGGCCCTCTTTGTGTGCGTAGTTTACAGCCTCGATTCTGAAGCTCAGCAACTCCTTGAGAGCATCGCCGGCTACATGCACCATCTTGCTGTTACGCAACTTCGAGAAGTGTTCTCGACACTGAAGCCACCTGGAGAGACACCTGCTCGGCGCATAAGCACGACAATGTAGACACAAACAAAGAAAATTATACGTCGTAAACTCACATATATATATATATATATATATATATATAAACACAATTCCAGAACACAAGTTTGGCAGTATATCTTCTTAAAAGCAAGTACACTTCCAGTTCTCATACATGTATATGCCGAACTATTTAGCTCATGTTCTTGACTTTCAATCAAAGCCATAAGGCAATGCCAGAGCAGACAATGCAGACAAACAGTTTAAAGCTGTTTACTCTGACCCAGTATACTCCGGGATAATGTCTAACTATGTATGCACAGACAACGTTTCTATGCACGAACTAAGTTGTTATTGCATTATTCAATCGAACAATATTGTTAGCATGTTCGATAGCGACAGTAAAAAACAGGGAAAGTACGTACGCCTCAAAGATAGGATGCAGAGCTATTTCATGTCCAAGTACAAGAAAAATGTGTACCTTAAGTAGTGAAACGCTCACAATAATGCCTCAACCCGAAACACGTATGTGAGCTGATCTCACAGCTCGATGTCACATCGACCATACCTATTGCTCTCCAACGTACCTCATGGTAATGCCGAGCTCTCTGGCGGTTTCAATTTGTTCGAGCGAAAGCGTCAACGCTTTGCCCTGCTGCGGGGCGGCGACACCATTTAACCCGCCGTTTCGATTTTTTCCACTGATGTCCGTACTGGCTGTGCTGCCGTTGACGAGGCCCACTGTGCCATCAGATAAATTCTTTATGGAGGCGAACGGAGACGTGTCGTTGTTATTGGAGTCCGTTTCGTTGCTGTGATGATTCTGCTGCTGCTGCTCCTGATGAGGCGCAGTTTGATGATGTCCATTTTCATAGCCATTGTTAAGGCCGACATGCGGCAACAGGGAAAGAGGCTGGTCGTCCTCCATCGATTCGAGCTGATCACCCATCGTTGTCGGCAGCCCTGTCGATAGGGCTAGCTCGACAGCGCGCGAGCTATGACGGGTGTTCTTAAACGGCGACCGTGACACCGAGTGCAGTGTCGTCGTGCCATTGCTGTTTGCAGACACGCCAAGATCCGCGCCTCGGCCGGACAATTTGATCGGCGAGCTCGAGTCAAGCGGACCGCCGCCTCCAGTCCGGCGGCTCTGAAATCGGCAACCATAGAACGCTGCGACTCAGTTAAGGCTGTCGTGACCTCATCATCTCCCTCCTCCTCACATGTATCGCGTCGACGCTGTCCACCGCGTACGTGGATAACAGCAGCAGATATACGAGCTCTATCGCTCTAAAATATAGGCCCAAGTGAACTAATTTCGTTTAGTTCATAAGGAAAGGCCTACTCGTACTTTACATGCGTCTGCAATAGACTAAGGTAAGGTGGCATTCATCATTGACGTTTTGAACCCATCATTGATTTTATACAGAATACGAGCAGTATCTAGTAAAAGCTTCTGCCAAAAACGGCAACTAGAAATGTTGATTCTATTGCCCACAGTAATGCCGTCAGTGACTGACATGGCTACTACTGCTGATGTCTTTGATATCGTGTTTGTTATTGCTGTTGTCGTTTTTGATGTAATGATGACATCTGCTTCAACAAGGAATCTCTTACCTAACAAGTTTCTCGAGATCGTTTCAAGCTATTCAGGTTTAGGTACGGTTGCATGTGGACAAAATGCGCTGATGCGGTCCTCAACGAGAGCTATTTCTTGAAGATGGTCATCATAACCCCAATCGTACGATCTCGCCCGTGATGATAGAGCCCGTATCAATCGCATAACAAATATATGTATTTACGGTATGTAAAAGTTGTTACATCTCTCTGCCTGTATTAGTGGTCATGTTCTCGTTCACATATTAACCTCGGATACAAAAAAACATAGCGCTGCATTACATTACACGGTTATCATGACTTCATATATATATATATATATATATATATATATATAAATGCAAAATGGCAGGATTTTTATTTAGACATGAGACCTTGTCAAGTTCGTCGGTGTCGGTTCGCGTTGCTCGGAATCCATCGCGACGGTCATCAGCCGTGACAAGCTCCTCATCGCTGTTCTGCACTCGGCGGATCTCATCTTCGTTGAAGAATTGCCGCATCCAGGTGATTACCTGCGACGGGGGCACCTAGAGACATACCACACATGATTAATCACACGAATGTCTCTTCATCGCGTTTATCGCAATTTTTAAGTTTAAATTGCGCTTTAGATCATTAAGTTACTGCAGAGGAACCCCATTGCATTATTAATTTTGAACACCTAGTCACAACATAGTCTAATAACATAGGAACTGAAATCGTACGCACATTCAAGACATCTTGCAAGACGTACATATATACGCACGTCTGTGAAAATGTATATTTATTCGGAAGGAATATAGGAAATATATGTGTCTTCATGTATGCACGTGTGTAATGACTATGCATTAATAAATTCAACAATTTGTTAAATCCAATGGCTCATTCCGGTTTAAATTAGTGCCGAATGATCAACAAAGACTATAAATCCGATCCCAGTTGGTAGTACCAATAGAAAAAATGTCACTCGAACGAGGCTGTCATAACGTGGCTTTTTCTGAATTATAATTTAAACATTTGTTTCGTGCTTGAAGGTGCATTTTTGTGGTTTTAGTTTTGCCAACAGATACTTTTATTGTTAAAAATAGGCTAGTAAAAATAACAAATTATTACTAAATCATAGTCGTAATTAATATAATCGTATAGTAGTATTTAATAATCGGACTGAGAAAATGTCAAGATTATTTGTTTGGTTGTAGAATGCTAATAATTACAAAAAAGAACAGAAAGTTGACGCTGACATAGCGCGTTCCGTTTATTGTGCCAACTAACGGACACGCGCAAAATTACTACGGGCTGAATTTAATAACTGATATTGCGTGCACGGTAAGTATGTATGTGTTGTGAATAAGCATATTACATTATTGTGTGATTGAACTCTTTCACAAATACCCTGCCGTCCATAAAAGCTAAAAGATCGGTGTGAGTTCCTATATATATACAGGGTGTTGCAGAAATTCTTCATAATAGATATAGTGAATTGTAGAGCTCGTTAAAGCAAATATTTTTTCCAATGGAACATGGTCTCTCAGAATTCTTGTTTCGGAGTGACAGTGAAATTACGACAATTTGTGACACTAGTGTTTTTGCCCGACATAGAAGCATAAAATGTGATGTTCCGAGATAACCAGTCCTCCTATACAGAAACTCAGCACACCGTCGTGTTCCTGAGCCTTCTTCTGAAATTCTGCTCCATCTGAAGAATATACAAGGCCGGTCAAAAGACGCGACATGGTCGCTTAGAAGAGAATTCGCCCAAAATGAAGTTCTTCATTAGCGTTTACGCCAAATACGTCAAAATCATAACCCTACAACCACTCACAGCGCTCAAAACTAACATATTCAGCAAATGCGCATTTCATGACGATCATTTTGGTACCAAATCTATGTCAATGCGAGCTGTGGTTGCGGAGTAATTACGATTTTTCGGCGAACATGTCGAGATTAAGTGCACGAAAATCGGAAGAAGCAGAATTTTTTCACGAACACGAAGGTGTGCTTAGTTTCTGTATAGGAGGACTGGTTGTCTCGGAACAGCACATTTTGTGCTCCTATGTCGGGCAAAAACACCAGTGTTATAAATTGTAGTAATTTCACTCTCACTCCAAAACAAGACTTCTCAGAGATCATGTTCCATTGGAAAAAACATTTGCTTTAACGAGCTCTACAATTCCCTATATCTATTATGAAAAATGCCTGCAACACCCTGTATATATATATATATATATATATGAATATATATATATATATATGATTATTACTTTGCACATCATGTATTAAATCTGCAAATTATACCGCAACGTATCTTGCTTAACGGGTATATTATTCGGATTTGACTTGCTCCTATGACTTACTTGGAAAGTCTTGCTGGCGCGAGACAACGTCTGCTTTCGAGCGATATCAATGACCTTCAGCATGAAGTCAAGGTACTCGCTGTCCTCGTCTTCATCGTCGTTTGAAAGACCCTGGAAAGATGCGGTGGTCAGGTTGTGCAGTTGTCATATATAGTACGTTATACAACATCCAGCCAGCCACCTAGACCCAGTGAACAAGTTACACTTATATGTATATGTATATATATATATATATATATATTATATTGGCGGTGTCCAACTGTTTAACTAGCAATCATTTCGATCGAACTAATGGACACAGTGTCAAGCAAACGATTGCATTCTGGCCACCAATGGTGGTGTTGGTCGCTTACATTACTGCTACGGCTACTGCTGCTGTTGCTGGTACCATTGGTTCCGTTTTCAGTCCCATCGCCATTTGTGACTCGATTGTGTTCAATGGCGAGCTGCGGGATCCCATTACGCATCCACTGAAGCACCTGACCCTCACGCAGTCCATACTGGCGGGACGCTCGTTCGACCGAGGTGCGTCGTGCCAGGTTCACAATCTCCTCAATCTCGGCACGAGTTCGGCCACAAAAGTCCCCAGTCCGAATGCCCTTGGTCACCTTTTTGCGGATTCGGTCGACAGCCATACGACGGATAACGTTCTGCAAATCGCACCAGAACCCCAGCACCATTGAGACGTCAAGTTTCAGTTCATTTAGTGCACTACTCGCGTCTTAGAATATACTAGTCAATCGTCGTTAGCACAGGTTATCTATCTAATCCACCTATGTCTAGGTTTTACAATCATGAACTTATCATCATAGAAATTTAGTCCACAATATAGATCGAAGTATGGTGGACTCGGGACACAGTGAATAAAGATCGCATATTAGTAATAACATTAAACTGTCGGGTTTGATAGTTTTTTCTTACGCATATATATATATATATATATATATATATATATATATATATATATTATAGATCTAAGATATATATTAATTATCAGCAGATACCTGTGACATGAAGCTGTGCACGTCGCCCGCGCGAAGACCAAAATGCTCAGCCGCCTTTTGTGTTGAGTTCTGCAGAGCGAAGATGACCACTCGGATTTTCTTCTCTACCGTGAGATCGTCAGAGAGAGCAGTGATTTGTTTGACTTTTGGCTCCTTCGATTCCTTCGCCGTTTCCTTAGTATCGTCCTTCGTTGTTAATTTCAACGAAATCTTCAGCTTTGGAACCTTTGGCTGCTCCGAATGACTAAAGACGTAACAAAACGACCCCGCATAGCAGACAATGATTAACAAGGCCACTGCTGATCTTTCATTTCAATATAACATGCGCATTAGCCTATATACAGTACACGCTCGCAAAATGAGACTAATTCTTCTAAAGAGAGAGAGAGGCAGCAGAATCTTAAAACTAAAAACGACGCCCACAATGTCTACGCTTTACCCTGTAGGCACATTAGTAATGCCTTCGTTAAATATCATACCTTAACAAAGAATACATCGATCCGCAGCCGCAGAGTTCGGGGCATACTTGCCATTCGAAATGTTGATGAAAATCGACATTACAACGGCGTACTTAAAAACATAACGTTGTGCTAATAATTGCCTGACAATGATCAGATAATAATAATAATAATCGAACCCTCTACAAGTAGCATCAATAGAAAACAGTAACAGACAACAACTGCAGCAGCAGCAACAACACGCCTTATATCGACAAGTGATATTAATAATAGCAGCAGCACCAGTGACAATCCCAAGGGATACAAACGCACCAATGTTACGTACGACAGCAACAACAATAATAACTACGAACACAACAAGGGGCCGGAGGGAGATCCGGCTCAAAGTGAACTTACCGTCGGTCCTTCTCGCTGGTCGAATTGGAATTGCTGCTCTGCGAGGTGTCGTTGTCATCTTTATCACGGTCCTTCTTGAGGTCGGCCATAAGACTCTTGCGCTGAGGCACGAAGCAGCCCTGTTGCTCGTGAGCCTTCCGCCGCCACTTGTAGAGCACTGAATGCGAGATCTCGGGGTAGCGCGCCTCGCCATCGGCCAACGAGTGCGCCAGCAGGTAATCCCACACGCTACGCTTGAACTCCTCGGTGTAGATCACTGTACCTGTTCCGTAGTTCGCCATAATACCAGCGAAGTATTGGCAGAACACGTGCAGATCGGACACATGGACCGGACACGGGGGGGAGGAGACAAGTTACTTCGTAAAAAGTTACTTCAAATTCAACAGCCGACGAACGAAAAGCAGAACGACAATGCATTGTCCACTACTCTCTCCTAAGCCAAACTGTACAAACAACCCATTCCAAATGCATAGCACACAAGCACACACACACACGTATACATGAGCGTTCCCGCACCACCGAGTTCAGCCCCACGACGCTGTAAAGCCATGTTGTACATACATTTATAAATATATACACAACCACTTTAGACGGCAATGCTGCAAATTTGGAACGCTCGACTACAATTGACATGATTTATCCCATTCTGCTAGCTACCACGCCAAGCAGAACTTATATTCTAGTATACAATCAAACCGCGAAACTAGCTTGTGTGGGAGGATGGGGAGATGACTCTGTTTTTAGTAGGCTGGAGTCCCACACTACCGGTCCGCACTTGCAGACGAGTTTCCTACAGTGGTGTCCGTGGGTTTTGCAAATTGCAATTTCCAGCTATTCTTCTACACAAAAAAATGCTAGTGCGACGCGCCAAGAGCGATTAGTAGCAGATCAGACTATTGCAGGCAGTAAGTACGCGTGGTAAAGCAACAAATACAAGCCACCAGTTCAAAATGAGCATCATGAAGCGCGACTTGCTAGGCCAAGGCCATATCTGCAGAAGCAACCGATTAAAAAAACTAGGATGCAAGTTACCGTAAGATTACCACCAGATGATACGGGCGGCGCGGTAAAAATGCTGATATGCATATTTGGCACATCATCTATTTACTGTGCGTCTCAAGAATGTGTTATGACGTTCGCGCCGGTTAGTAAAATAGTAAGTGAACTCGATGCAGAGCGAAGCGGCAGGACAAGGCCTGTTAGAGAAAGGTCGTGTAGCCAGAAAGAATCGCAGCACGCATGGTAATCAACGACGCCAGCGACGAAGACGACGAACGTCTAAAAGCTGAAAGTTGCAGAAGATGGGTCTTGCGCCCTTGAAGAAGCATGAGGTGAAAATTGCCGACGTGGAACATGTGAGTGACTGAGTTCAGCGTGAGTTCAGCGTGAGTTGAAGCCGGATAAGGGAAGGGATGGATGCGGCATCTGTCATCCGTTGCTGGCGGTGACGGCCGAAGAAAGCTCGGAAGCAACGAAGGCGATGGCACACGAATGCGAAGTGCAATTGTAACTTGCCTGTCATAGAACGATGCTGATACCTTTCAACTTACCGCTGTCGTATACCATCTTCTTGTCGGAGTCTTTCAGTTTGTACGGAATGATCTTGGTCTTGGAACGCTTCGCGGGCGGCTCCTCGTCAGGGCCGCCGGCCGTTCCGACCGACTCCGTACAGTCGCCGTCCGAAGCCATCAGGGGAAGCCGGACCAATCGGACCTACAATCAGAGAGCACACAACACAAGCAAAATAGCAATGCGATGCTTTATGCTGAAGAAAAAGTCGTACGCGTCGTTCATTAAGGGAAACACGTACTGGCAAGAGCATATATATATGTATATATATATATATATATATATATGGCAAACGCAGTATTTCGTGACGGAAACGAATACATACATATGGCAAGAGAAATAACAGTACGTATTAATCAGAAGGGAGAGCATCAATCATTCCACGCATACATAGAGCTTCTGAGATGCACCTGCACATCCAGAGGCGCTCTTCTGTGCTTTCTAATCTAAGGTTTCCCGCGCTTTTGGTCTTGACACATGTCCTATTTTTGCAGTAAGATAACACCTCTACTGTGTCAGGCGGCACGCAAACTACTTTGTTACATTTTTTTTTATTTAGTGGGAGCTTCGCAAATACACGGTGGACATCTACCACAAAGCAGTAGATGTTAAGAGGCAGCGCGGGCTGGGTATCTAGTGCGCAGTTCTTCTCTGGCTTCGGTCACAAGTTCGGTCCCGGCTGTGGAGATATATTTCTTGTGTTCGTGAAAGCATTAGAAAAAGATAACACAACTCGGTGGTGCGCTTGGGTTCTGTGTTTGGCCTTTCCACGCTGTCACTATGTCAAATTATGAAGTGAAATCGTTTTGTTGGCAAAAAATGCCCACACAAAAAAATGAAACATTTCCCAAGAAAGAGGAAACAAGTCATACCCTGGAACACACTGTGGAACGATTTGCGTGAAAAGTCCGCTGTGGCAAAATTTCGTCTCTGGCCTTCTGAAGTAAATGGCCTACAATGCAATACCGGAGGGCCACACACAAACCCGCACATACTGGGGACACCCTCCGACCGTAAGAGATTTTAATGCGCCCCAGTAACTGTGTGGGGCTATCACACTCCGAAGACCCGTCTGGCGCCACTCACTGGTTCAGAAGGGTTGTTACTAAGGCACTTCGTTTAAAGCTTCGCTACATTTAGTGGCGTGCAAACTATGACCTGGAAACGCTGTCAATCTGTTATCTATACGAATAACGTCCACGAAACGACGGCCAGGAAACGTTATCGATCTTCTATCTATATGAATGACGTCCACCAGGAGAAGGCTGCAAATCTGCCTGCACTGACCGAAGGTTGACAAGCTAGGGCGGCCTCGGTGAGTCGGCGTTGGATAGCGACACTGATGGGCTTCGAAGACAAAGGCGACGACAGCAGTGAAGAGCGGCTTAATCCGGCAGACATGGAAGAGGGCCGGGCCACAGGAATCAGCTCCGGGCCGAATCGATCAAGCGACGCGTGACGGGGCGGTACGCAGCACAGGCGAGCACAACGAAAACAACATCGACAACAACGTGGTCCGTTTCGACGAGCGCCAACATCACCACAGCACTTGCGACGACCAGCGAAAAGTGCCGCGACAGTTCCCGAGACGAGAGCTTCGAGCTGCTCCTATTCCTCCTATTCAGTCTCGTTGAGGTCGGCTGGTCGCCGCTAAAGCGATCAAGCGGACTTCATCTCATCTTAAGGTTCATTAGTCGTAAAACATTGGCGAGTGGCCTCAATCAATACGCGGGGTTGCCAGCGTACGCCAAGCACTACGGGCAGTACGTAGTATTGTCTCCGGGTAGCAGCAGCGACGGCAGCAAAGAGATACGCTTCTTCGTCCTTCTGAAACCGCAAGCATTAAGAAGCAAAGCAAAAAGCAAAACGAACAATGAGGTTAGAAATGGACTCGAACGAGGATACGAACGGCCAGGGGTCAAACAAACGCCGTCATGCGTTTTCGTGTACGTTGGGGCACGTAGACGGTGGGGGGGGGACACCCCTTTACGATGATTTTAGGCTACTAATTCGATTCCATTATGTATGCATAATATTCGCGTGGCTGTTTAGAGGCCATTAAACGTGTCTTCTATATATAACTGCTTTGTCTCTGTATCAGCGTTCCCCCAATCTATAGACATGACCAATCTGTCACGTACTCGTCCGCACGTTATAGATGCATGCGGCGATGGATGACAATTATGAGAATTTAAGGGCTTTTGGAGCACGTCCCAATGCCGTTCTCGGATAACAGCAAAACGACAATGAATAGCTCACGGCGTTGCAATTGGCATTCATATCGTCAGTATATCGCACAACCCTCTACAAATTGGCTGATTGAACCTTTGACCTTCTTCTTTGAATCGTCTATCAGTGGTATTTACACAGGGCTAGACTTCTTCTGTGCCATACAAGGAAAAGGGCACGTGAGCAATTGAGTCTGCAGCAATTCGTCGATCGATCATCGAGAACTTCGGTTCAAAGCTCACCCAGACAAGAACAATCGGCGTAACAGAAGTGAACAGCACAACATTAAGGTAATCGCCACACTCGTTTGCACTTTATCATATGTACACCATACCATGCGATAGCACTATAGAATTAGAGTGGTCGCAGTAGTACCACGAAAATGTATCTTAGTTCCAATATTGCTGAAGCTAGCACGTTGGCGACCTTGCAGAAAACTAGTCAATTGCACTCTAGCCTAGCCTTGTCTCAGGCTGTGTATAGGTACTATATTTCGTGCGGGAGAAAGACAACAGCACAAAGCATTTGCAGCTTTCCAAAGGACTTTGATCGACCTTTTGTATTTATTTATTAGAACGGTAACGGATGATATATATATATATATATATATATATATTTAGACACGGGCGATTACCTTCTCTGCAAAATTGCCTGAATAGTTATAATTGTTTAAATGTATGTAATAATGGAAATTTCAAGCTCAATCAATAATTATTAAACTTAAATCAATTTGCCGTCCAAAAGAAAACGGTCCCACAAAAAAAAACTTAGTTTGGCCTAGTGATATTACTGCTACAGCGTCCACCGTCACTACTTATACTGCACCGTGTTGTTCGGATGCAAGCAGAGTGTAGCTGGTAGAGTATGAGAGGTAAACAATATGTACACCAGCATGTACAAATGTTCCTTAGCTTCTTCCCTCGCGCACACCATCATATGTTTCAGTAACGGTCTCAGCAACCGGCTGCAGCAGATCTTGACAACGGATTAAGAAGGCTTGCGAACGGAGCACGGAGAGCAGCACTCTTAACGAAAACGAAGCATATACTGGTCAATAAGATTAGGTATGGAACCAGATCGCCTGGGAGAAACTAACCGTGCGTGACCTGACAACCTTGGATAGAGTGAAACCTGCATTTCTCAAAATGGTGCTCGGGCTGCGCGCGATATCGAGAAACCGACTGGTCTACTTGTTGACCGATGCGCCATCGTTTGTAGAAGATATACGCGAAAAGTTTAATCTCCCAGTAACCCCAGCCTACTGTCGTCGAAAAACACAGATCGAAGCGACTGGAAATCGACCCACAGTTCATCACAACACCAGCAATAACTGACTCGAGCTGGAAGAGGACAAACAGAACGAATTGTCATTTGATCACCAGGTTTGCCGTGCACGGCTTCCACCATTTGACGTGCATGACGCAAGGTTGTCACGAACCTGAACAAACCTGTGTCTGCAAATACTGTCGAAACGTGTGTGATCGATATCATGTGGGAAATTGTAATCAAATTAGCTTACAGAATTGAACGTTTTACCATCCTGGCGATGTTGGCATATGAACATACGTCTTTTATAAGTAGAAACCAAAGTATGTGTATACTCACCAAATGTCAGCTTATAGGATATAACTAGGTATTACACAATAAAGTGTGAAATAAATTGAATTGAATAATAATAATAATAATAATAATAATAATAATAATAAAAAGCTGGACCCTTTATTTCATATGGGCAGTATTAATAATAATCAAACTGTAGCAGACTATGAATGAAACACATAGCTTTATTCATGAGTACTTGCAAATACCCTCGAAAGCATAAGGCCTCTGTACTGCCGAGGTTGCCCATGGGCCATATAAGCTCAATACCTTACCCAGTGTCGAAAAAGCACACAATCTGAAGCAACACAACTTCCCCTGGTGTTGTGCCTATCTATGGTGCCCAACTGTGACTCCACAGAGCTTAATCTCAGAGGCACAGGATTGCTGTTGCGGCTTTAGTGCGCGATAGTACATATAATCCGGTGAAAGCATTGTTTATATGACAAATATGCATACGCCATACCTATATCCCTTAAATTAGTACATGAATGTACAGAATGCATCAAAGAAATATATCCTCATGTTGGGTGCCCTCGACTCGAAGCTCAAAACTCAGCCGGAGCGAGCACGTTAACCCCCTAGCTCTACCACGGTAAAGGGCGCTAAACATGGCGCTGGTCGGGTTTTCATTCCGGACTTCGCTCAACTGAGCTTCACAACAGACAATGCAAATGCTATTCGGTCGGCTATAACGAATTGCAGATTCGAACTGGCGGACATCTTCTGCAATGCCAGCATCGCTCAACATACGCACAGAACAATGGTGCACCGTTAAAAAATGTCTGGTGTTCTGTTGGCTGTGCTGTCGTAAACATCAGCGAACTTAGCGCAGCCGATGTGAAGGAAATGTCATCGCCGCATCCTCACGCCGAGAAATAGAACTCGTGCCACGCGTCACGACGAGGAATGAAAGTTCTTCTTCAAGAAGTTGAACTTCGGCGCGGATACGAAGACCACTACTACGCTAAGTTGCAGATAGTCTCAGAGGTGATCAAGTGACTGAATTGATTGATTCATTTTTTACGTCATTTCTTACGTCGGAAAGAACGTAGCAAAGTGATAAATAACTTCAGACCCGCTGTCATCTAACGTCCTAACGTCAGAGCAGCCAAAGGGTGACAAAGGGTGTACAGAATCCGACAACGCATCATCTGCCATGAGTTGCGTTACGGTCGGTCAACCAGGTCGAATAATTTGCTTTTCTCGCTAAAAAGTCAAACAACTCCCGCAAAACTCGACCGCCAGCAGCAAAAGTAGAGAAATATTATCAATGGAGATATTTAATATCAGTTACGAGTAGAGTCGCTGAAGAGCAAGAACAACAAGAAGGAGTCGTCGCCATAGTGGAAGTTCAGGATGATGTCGACAATTGACAATTTAGATAAGAGCAACAACAAAAAAACACCACTGTTGTTGTTGTTGTTGATGTTCGGCACCTCGTGCCTCGGGCTCGCACAACCGCAGCAGCAGCAACAACAATAACGGCAGAAGCGCCCGCTGATGCGAGAACCGCTTTTCCCCGCGTACACTCGTCTCTGGTGTTCCTGACTGAACTCACCTTCCTCTTCAGAATTGGAAGTTCGCGATGCTCGATCGCCCGTGGCTGGCAGCGGTGGGGTAGAAGTGAATGCCAGCAGTGTCCAAGGATGGCGTCCACTCCCACCCCGTCGATACGGGCTAGTCAACTTCAAAACTACAAGTTGTTGTTGCTCAACTTTGCTGCTGCCGCCTGTTGCTGTTGTTGTTCCTGTTCTGTTGTTGTTGTTGCTGCTGCTGTTGTTGCTGTTACTGCTGTTGTTGTTGTGTTTGTTATTATTCCTCGATTACTACAGCAACAACAACAACAACTACTACTGTTCCAGGGCAAGTTCGTTCGCTCTTCTGGCGTTCGTTCGAGCACGATGAGGCGATGCTGGTTCGGTTTCTTTCTGTCTCCGATGTTTCGGTTCGCCTTATTGTGATGTTTTGGTTGTTGTTGTTGTTGTTGTTTCGGTTGTTGTGGTTTATGATGATGATGTTGTTATTATTATCGCTGCTTTGCTGTTTGTCTATTGTCGTCGTTTCTCGTTCTGAGGCGGTTACGTCTGGTAGCAGCAGCAGCACTAAATGCCGGCCTGGTTCCCCTACCTGTCTAACTAGCTGGCTGGCTGGCTGGCAGGTTGAGTCGCCGTAGAAGTCTGGTATCACAACGACCACCACCACCAACCACCACCACGACCACGACGACGACGACGATACAGTATACAGAGAGACCGCAGAACAGTCAGACGACGACGACGATCTATAATTTATCTACAACTATACATCTACCTATCAACATCATCATCGTCTATCACTACAGACAGGTAGATAGATAGGTTAGTCGCTAGCCCAGCCGCCTCTCAGCAGACCTGTCTCACCGCTGCTGCTGCTGCTGCCGCCGTCGCCTCCACAACAACAACAACAACAACAAACAATGTCTGATGTTGTTTCTCTCTTTCTGGCTCTGCGTGCCACTCTGCTGTAAGCGGTGGCGGCTGCGGCTGCGATGATGACGTTGTTGTTAATGTTATTGTTGTTGTTGTTGTTGCTGCTGTTCTTGTATCTTCTTTGTCTACTACGTAATGTTGACGGCGGCTGTACGGCGCCTGCGTCCGTTGCCGGCTGCTATTCCCCGGATATATAACAGCAGCAACAGCAGCAACAACGTTAACGGCAAAGCTACCGTTGTTGTTGTTGTTGTTGCTGTTCTTGTTGTTAATGTTGTTAGCTTTGTTTCTTGCTGCTTCTTTATTGTAGTGGGTACTTGTTGCCCCCGCCCCTCCGTCCCGCCTACAATGAGTACCCCTCGCGGCTGGCTGACTGAATGTTACTACTACTCGAGCAACAATCAAAACAACAACATAACGCCGCCGCCGCCGCCAACAACAACAACAGCAGCAACAACATTAACTACGTCTACGACGACGACGACAACAACAATAACAACACCAAGTAGAACTGCTGTTGCTAGAGAATAACCGCCGCCGGTCTTATACTATACGTTGTTGTTGTTGTTGACGTCGTGTCGTCTTCCTCCTCTTCCTCCTTGCCACAAAACCGCCGGCCGCCCGGCCGCCCGCCCGCGAGCGATTTCGAAACTACTACGACCGCCACCAAGACCTCAGCACACTCGCGCATGTCGCGCTATCACGAGACATACGCTCACATGCAGTCCTGTTGCCGCCGCCGCTGCCGCCACTGATGATGATCATGATAATAATGATGATGATGACGGTAAGACTCTGCACTCGACCATACCAGACGACAACGGTATTTCGGCGGCTCTTTTTCTTGCTGCTGCGACGACCACAACACGCCGCCGGCGCCGCCGCCGCCATAACAACGACGACAACCACAACTTCAGAAGCAGTGGCGGCAGTAGCAGCAGCAGCCAGAACCACAGGCGTCAGTAGCAGAAACAACAACAACACCAACACCTCCTCCTCCTCCTCCTCCACCAGCTCGAGCAGACGCCTCTCTACAATTCAAATGGCGCCAACTTTAACGGTCACAATGATCTCAGCAGAAATGAGGGATGGAAGGGAGAGAGAGAGAGGGGTGGTCGTGGCGAGGGCCTGCCTCATGGCAAAAGCGACAAATGACGAATTTTATCATGACAATTTTTGAATTCGGATATTGTCGTTATCATGGTCATCCAACGGCACTTTCATCATCACGGTCAGCCTTATCATATACGATAAATCCACTGCGTAAACGGAGGATAGTCTAGTCCTAACGATAAAGCGATGACATGGTATCACCATGTACCAAGTGGATGGCCATCAATGGACGCGCAACGGGCGCAGACATGTTTATAAAAAGACTAAAAACTTAATGAGCGAACTAAGCGAAATATCGATGATGACGGAGAATGATAAAAATAAAGTCGTCGGGCTTAAGGTCTTTGTTCTCTCTGGTATTATTTATATGGGAGGTTTTGAGAATGCCTGATGCGTCACGTTTCACAGCAGCTACCAGCGACTAGTGTGAGACCGTGTTCCCGCCCTTTCATTTCGCGCTCATTGGTGTTGTGGTCAATCATTGTCTTCTTAGACGTCTCCGTCTTTGAACAAAATGCTACATCAGATGGTGTACTTGCTTTAAACGCTTGATAACTCAGCCCGGGTTGTAGAACGGCTCGCATGAGGCCCGGCGTAGTTCTTCGCGTAATGCGTCTAGCACAATTTTTTGTGAACCCTTTGTAGCTGTTGGCATTATAAAACTGTATCGGTCATCCGAGTAGTTCATAGGGGATTTAAAACAAAAAAAAATTAATCCTAGCGACGCAGAAGGCCTTTCCAAGACGTCGGCAGACATTGGGATCTGTCAGCGGTCTCCTAGCAAAGTATTTATTTTACGTTCATGTGAAAACCCTATGTTTTATCGCGGCTAATCAAGGGATTCAGAAACGTTCCTTGGTGGTGACGAACAAACGCTAAATGACAGGCTCGCAAACAGGTTGGCTTCAGAATAGCTGCACGGTTGTTTCCAAAATCATCCGCGCCTTCTAGAATGATAACTGAGGATTGTTGTGAACCAGAACCCATGATGCGGACTTCTATTCATTTCTAGAAGAAGAGAGAATAACCTAATTCATCGGACAGCAATGCTTCGATCTGGCATGTCTCATCTTGCGACACTAGAACTAAACTAACATTTTATACGGCGGGTGACTCCATCAGGGAATTCATATTCGAGAGAAGAGAGCGTCGAATGCGTAGAAGGAGCTGATGAAAAGCGCTTGTCTGCACTGTATCAAGCCTTGTCTGATGATGATATGCGAGAGCTACAGGTTTACATAAACACGCAAGAGAATAAAATGGAATTCGCCTTACTAGTAAACATTGACTTGGTACATGGTATGTGGTAGCCTAGAGTGTAGAGTGAGACCACCATCTTGTCAGCCGACCGTTGGCGCTTCACTTTTGTGGCTAGTAGAAGGTCATAAAAATCACCTGTGACGGAAGACCGACCTTCGTCGAATTTGATGTCAAATTCTCGAGTGAGCCCTGCTTCTCTTTCTTGCCCTGTGACAAGCTTCCCATTGAGCAGATTATTCCATCCGCTGGTATCGCGCTGGATCTTATAGAGGGCTTAGGCGTCCAAATTTAGGTAATCTTCCTTCTTATCGAGACTTGATATCCAAGCCCAATGTTTTCTCTAGCAATGTTTGCTATCTTTGGATGTCCTTTACGGGCTTCCTTGTACAGCATGAAGGAATCGTTTGGCATTATACTTATTAAGCCAAGGCAGCAGGCACCCCAACTGGTAAATCTAGGTTGACTAGGCCCGGCGTGTTAACCAATCGGTCCGGAATCATTTTTGAGAGGATTTTTCATCCAGCGCTGTGCATTCGACTGCATAGTGCTTGGGACACCTCTGCAGGCAGAACCGACAGGTGCACAGCTCGTACTCCTCGTGCCAGGTTGCGTTTAAACGCATCAGGTAGTGATCAGGTAGTCACATGAAACATGTACCTGGTGTATACGTGGCGACTGTCACATGCAGGACTACCCCAAAGATGCAAGGCATTGAAAAGGTCCAAACCACCAATTTGCCGTCTGGCCTCTTCGACTTTAGCTTCCCACTCTGAAATAAAACAATCGTAAGGTACCGTACGCGGCATCTTCAGCTTTAGCCGGATTGTTTCAGTAGCCGGTGGGCAGCCTGACATAGTTGCGGAATCAGTAGCATTATTTGGACCTCAGTTAAAGGCGACTCATAGGGCGAAGAAGGCAAAGCAAAGTCTACGAAAAGCCCCGAAGGTAGCAACCTTAAGGGTACCCTAGGGGTACTGTACAGTTATCACGATAGCTGCTCTGGTACTGGTCGGATCGATCTTCTGGGATCTCAAGGCACTTGAAAGCAAGCAAATATAGGACTCAGGTGCTCCCACGCAGACGGAAGAAGACAGGAAGAGGAATGCCACAATTAAAACATGGCAGGCTGAGTGAGACGCCATCCTTGCGCGGTCTGCTGCCAGATATTGTAACGATGTGCTGTTACGCTGAGTCACTGGGGATGGTAGCTCAGCCGGGCGGTTACTACGACACGAGGGACTCAGGTACGATGAATGACAACACGGAGCGTAGGTCTGGCGTCAAGCGTCACCGGGCAACGAATGGGTTTCGGCCATGCTGCCTCGGTCTATTTTATTCACTCAAGGTACGCCGTAGCGTTTATATAGTAATAATGTTAAATGATGGAATCGAATCTTCTCGAGCATTCGACAACGGAAATTTCCATTCGTTCTCTTCGCTGATTGGTCGGTTTAAGCTACGCATTATCACAACGTGCATTGTCCGTGGCGGTGCCGTCGCCGCAGGTCAGGTACATAGGTCTGATGATGATGTTGCTGATGTGGCGCGACAGGTCGCGGTGATGCACGTGCCACGTTGTCGTCGCCATGTAGCTTAGCGGTCTCATGTGGAGGCTGTTGCACGTTCGATGATGTGCTCGGTCGACTGTGGTGTCGTTGTGGTATTGTTGTGTCTAACTTCGTTACACTGCCCCCCCCTCTGGACTGGCTCGTCCCGAGCCAAGCGTGTGTCTCGGGCTAGTGAGCATACAACATCTCGTGTCCATCTCGGGGGTTGGCGGCCGAGCCGGGTCGGTTCGGTGGTGGTAAACGTTGATTCGTGGCACTTGGTATTTTGCGTATGTGGTCGGTGCTTGGATGGTCTCTGTCGCCAGACGAGTCACTCGGGTGGTTCGGGTCGTTGGTCTGGATGAACGGTTTACTTCTGCATACATGGACTATCTGCCGTCTCCGTCGGGGTCCGGGGGTGTTGGCTGTCTCGGTCGATTCCACGTCCACAGTTGTCGGGTTGGTCACTTTCACTATGATGTACGGTCCGAAGTGTCTTCTCTGGAGTTTGTCGGATTTATCGACTCGTTGGACTCGTTGGGTGTGTGTGAGCACTAAGTCGTTTGCTCGGAACGATGGTTCTGTCTTGAACTCTGTCGTTCGTGGTCGGGTAGGTCGGGGTCGATCACTTGTCGGGTCTCGTCGCGCATAGACGGCCTCGTGATCGGTCGGCGTCGGTGGCCTTGGTCGGGAAGCGTTGTCGGCGGCGTGAGTGGCCGTGCTCAGGGAGCGTCGGCTTCGGTAGCCGTGGTCAGAAAACGTAATCGGCGTCGGTGGCCGTGGTCAGAGGTCGTAATCGGCGTCGGTGGCCGTGGTCGGGAGGCGTCGTCGGCTTCGGTGGCCGTGATCGGAGAGCGTCGGCTTCGGTGGCCGTGATCGGAGAGCGTCGGCTTCGGTAGCCGTGGTCAGAGGTCGTAATCGGCATCGGTGGCCGTGGTCGGGGGGCGTCGTCGGCTTCGGTGGCCGTGGACGGGAAACGTTGTCGGCGTCGGTGGCCGTGGTTTGGTCGTGGTTGATCGCGGTCGGTCGTTGTTCGGTTGCGGCCGTTGTGGTCGCCGTAGTCGTGTTGTGCGGTCATGCAATGCTGCAGCCGGGAGCAGCCTGGCTGGGCGAACTCATTCCCTGGCTGGCAGTGTTGTCCTGGTCGTTGTCGGTCGTGGTCGGTCGTTGTCTTGCTGGCAGTGTTGTCCTGGTCGTTGTCGGTCGTGGTCGGTCGTTGTCTTCTCGTTGTCGGTCGCGGTTCGGTCGTAGTCGGTTGCTTGTTCGTGATCGTTCGCGTCTTGGTCGTAGTCGGTCGGTTGTTGGTCGTTGAGGTGCGTGCGCCGCGTGGTCACTGCATCGTCCGTTGTCGCCTCGGTTGGTTCGCCGCCCGTTGGTAGAGAGAGATCGAAGCATCTCCACCAAATGTAACGATGTGCTGTTACGCTGAGTCACTGGGGATGGTAGCTCAGCCGGGCGGTTACTACGACACGAGGGACTCAGGTACGATGAATGACAACACGGAGCGTAGGTCTGGCGTCAAGCGTCACCGGGCAACGAATGGGTTTCGGCCATGCTGCCTCGGTCTATTTTATTCACTCAAGGTACGCCGTAGCGTTTATATAGTAATAATGTTAAATGATGGAATCGAATCTTCTCGAGCATTCGACAACGGAAATTTCCATTCGTTCTCTTCGCTGATTGGTCGGTTTAAGCTACGCATTATCACAACGTGCATTGTCCGTGGCGGTGCCGTCGCCGCAGGTCAGGTACATAGGTCTGATGATGATGTTGCTGATGTGGCGCGACAGGTCGCGGTGATGCACGTGCCACGTTGTCGTCGCCATGTAGCTTAGCGGTCTCATGTGGAGGCTGTTGCACGTTCGATGATGTGCTCGGTCGACTGTGGTGTCGTTGTGGTATTGTTGTGTCTAACTTCGTTACAATATTAAGGCATGGACAAAGAGGCTAGGAAGCGACTTTACCTATCACCTCACCCAGATCCTCACCAGACACGGGAACTTCAACTCTTATTTGTTCCGCATCGGAAAGGATCCCTCGACGACATGCGTGTTCTGCTAAGAGACACGTGAGAACACGCCGAGTCATACACTACTACAGTGCTCGGCCAGGGGGGCTGCGCGGCTAATGGCAAGCAGACACGTCCGTGAACAATAGAAGAGGGAAGAAGTCCCACACCACGAGGACAGCGATCCATTTCGGGTCAGCCTAATAGAATTCGCAATGAAGTAATATCCAGCCGCTGGGGTCTAGTCCCACACTGCTTGATATATATATATATATATATACATATATATATATATATATATATATATATATATATATATATATATATACATATATATATATATATATATATATATATATATACTTGGACATTGTCGGCAGTCTCAATTATTTAGGCCGAGAGAGCTGTATCATATGGAGCATTGCCGTTAATAGCAACGTACATTTGTATGGAAAACTGCAGACCGGATCCCTAAACGGACGCACACTAAATTCTAAATATTTCTTGTGGCTGGCTTGTTTAATGTGTGGATTACCAAGAAGTATGGCCTCCCGACGGATCAAGCAGCCTTGATAGGGGACGCTGAGCTACATCTGAAAATGATTAGAGTATCTTATTTGTTGACAACTCGCCCTGTTTCGTGGAATTAGAGAGTGCTGTCTCGTCGAAACAGCCCGGATTTTGATCCGGGATGTTTATAACGTATTAGACGCTTCCAAATAAGCTTGAAACGATCTTTGTTCGACTAGGCCAATGTCTCTCAGCTGTCTTCATCGAGGCTGTGCTCTCACTGCATGCCTTTGGCACAGAGTTGCGAAAATAGAGTTGGAAAACATGGTTTCCCCACGATGTATCAGGCTCGGTTCTCCAGACACTGCACGGTATCCTTCGAAAAAATATTATCATAAACGACAATGACGTATCTGAACCTAAGTAAAGTTTTCGGGCTGACCCTCAGCCAAGATTTTACGTCCACGGAACTGTTTTTCACATTGCTTCACAGACGGACCCCCACAAATACAAATGTGCAACGGTGGGGCTCGAACCACGAGACGGAGACTTAATCCACTACGCCACCGGGCTCAACACGTATCTGAACCTAACGGACTGGAACAGGTTTTCTCAGTTTCGGAAGGCGACAACCTCGGTCTAGTCTACTCTCAGACCTTGTTGGCGATTTACCCGCCACTAGGTCATATGCGTTGGCGGTTTCGTTGCAATCAACAAAACCTGGTTTTACCTTTGATTCGAACTCGTGGATGCGGCAGGGCTAAACATCAACGCAGAGAAATTCCGACTCTAAAAAGCCAAAGGTGTGGTTGAGTGGCACACAAAAAGCTGGCCCAGAAATAACAAATAGATTGCACTTGGGAAATCTGTGGCAAACTTTACGGGTAATACTACGTCCAACATTGTCGACACTTCACGCCTTTGGCACGATTGGACTAATACCCAAAAATTGACTTTAGAAAACTCTATTTTATGCTTGCATACACAATACTATGCGTGAATTGGACAGTCAGTCATCAGTATGTTATCTCGGATACGAAAGACAAATTTAGAAGTTGGTTTTATACATACGGTAATAAGTTCAATCAATCAGATATACATCGCATTTTATAATTACGCTTTCTTAATTAGAAAATTATATTCTTTCGAAATTTGTCATTTTCGGCACACAAAAAATAAAGTGGGTGAGGTAAAACGCCCCACGCAAAATCGAGCAACGTACTGCAGGTTGCCACAGGTGGCTACGGACGGGCAAGTCATAGGGAATCACGACGCGTGATCTTCTTAGAATACGGGCCTACTTTTGCAAGGGTGGTTGCCCTGATGCCTTGCTTCAACCATGAGTTTAGCGAGTTATGTTGTTGTTTTAGATGCTAAATTTTTCATCGCCGGTAAACAAATTGGACGAAAAAAATGCTCTTTTACATTTTAAAGAGGAAGAGCTCAAATGTTAAGACGTTTCATCATGTCGCATTCGATGTGCCTGTGTGGCGTTAAAACATCGGCACGTTTTACGTATCCACGGCTATTCAAAAGCAATTGAAGTGATCCACGTGACGCTTCATGACCATGTGTGCGATCCCGTCGAGTGTCAAATCTATACTATAGTCTGCAAGGTGGTCGAGTTATTTTAGCTGCACCCACCGTAGAAGGTCTGTGGTTGATCTGCTATAGCAGAGTCTCCACCTAAGAAAGCCATCAAACCACTACCTCGGGGTGTCGTACGATACGATGAGTTTCAGGTCTTAGTGTGAGCACTAGAAGACAACGCAAACCTTCGCCGTAAAGGCCGTCGCTTTCAGTTCTTGTTCGTAGAAAAAAACATGAGCACACCAAACGGGTCACTCGTAGATGCCAATGTTTGTTCACTCACAAGAAAATAGTACTGTTGCATCAAGATATGTTGAGTTGCAACTGATTTGCCAAACCACATGCCGCAACAATAACAGGCGACCCTTGTTGACAACTCGCTAGAGGTGAGGGGCGTTAGAGTACTGTCTGTTAGGCGGATAAATCTCTCGGTGACACACTTTGCTCAACTGAACAAACTCTTCTTCGGACGGTAAGAATTCGCTTTATATACTTCTTGCTTGGCGGCTGTGGACCGGCAGTGGAAAAAATCAGAGTCGGGCAGAGGTCACCGATTACCAAGCTATTCCAGTACTTTTTGCAGGACTAACAGGGAAAATGTTGCCGAAGCCTCGACCGAGATTACACATCCTCACATTTAGAGTTTTTGTGAGGAAGCCGCATGCTCTAGCCTGTCTCTGTCTGCACAAGTTATATTGTGCACATCTCCCACCAACATATGTGCTCCACTGTTTTTCACCAGCCATGTGAGCAGTGGCGATGCTGGTATGCGATATAGATATATAAATATATATATATATATATATATATAAATATATATATATATATAATATATATATATATATATATATATATATATATATATATATATATATATATATATATATAAATATATATATATATACACACACATATATATATATATATATATACATACTGGCGTATCGGGGTGATTTTCATCCTGAATATTTTCATTGCTGTTTCAAGACCCACGTCTTGAATGTCTCCAAGTAGCATACTCGCGGCCGTGGCCTTTGCCCGCATTTCCTCGATGTGTCTGCTAAAAGTCAGTCGCGGTGTGAGGGTTACGCCAAGATACGAGAAATGGTTGACCAGCTCAAGGCAAGTAATGTTAATCTTGACGTGATGGTCGGCAACGGCATATGAGCCGCCGCGGCTGAAGCGAAGGATATTTGTCTTAGAAATATTAATTATCAGTCGGTTCTCCGCACACCATGGTGAGGTTTCATTTAAGTAGAATTGTACGTGATCCCGGGATTTGGCTAAGATGACGAGGTCGTCCGCGTAGAAGGCATGCGGTGCTGTCATTGTGCGCAGAAAGTCTGCTAAGCCAGCAATGTACAGTATAAAAAGAAATGGGCTTGCAGAGTCGCCCTGCGCTACTCCAGTATTTTATGTAACAGGCTCGTTTATATAGTGATTTACGTTTTTTATGGTTATAAAATTGTGGCTAAGCATGTCCTGAAATAAATTGAATAGTTGGCCCTTAATATCGAATCTCTCCCAGAGGATTTCGAGGAGGCGGTCCCGTCATGTGTTTGTTTCGTTGGCGTTCACTGACGTGTTCAATCACAAACCGTACCGCGTCTGCTGTGGACTTTCCTGGCAGAAATCCTAACTGTTCACAGGGCAGATCATTAACCGTGCATTCATACATCCTCTTCACTATTAGCGATGTAAGCAGTTTGTATAGAACACTAGTTAGGGCAATTCCTCGATAGTTTTTCGGATCAGTAGGATCCCCTTTCTTTTTGTAAATGGGCTGCATGAGTATTTTTCTCCATTCGTTAGGTATTCTGCCTCGTCGAGCGCATTTATTAAAAAGCCTAGTCAAATAAGGGCCTATAGTTTGCACGTTAGCTTTTAAATGTTCATACACAATAAGATCCGGCCCAGCTGATTTGCCATTTTGTCTCGATATTATTGCATTTACGACTTCATCATCTGTAAACACAAGAGTTTCGTCTGAGTCATCTCTGGGCGGGAGTGTAAATTCGTTTCCTAAAAGGTCTTTAAAATGTCTGATCCACTCGGTATCGTTTATGAGTGGGTTTCCTGGATCTACTCTATGTGGCAGGAGGAGCCACGGTTTATTTACACTGAGCTGTATAAGATGTAGACATCGCTGTTGTTCATAATGCTGCCTTTTCTCTCGCATCATGTTTTTAAAAGCTCGTTTCATTAGCGCTAAGTGGTAAAATCCATTTTGGTTATAATCTCTATTGTTACAAATTGGATATTTTAAAACTCTACATTCTTGGTCGAACCAGGGTTTGTGCTTGCACGGTCTTTTTTCTCTTGTAAGCGATGATAGGTGTATAGCCCAGCGAAGGGTCCTCTCGCTGCAATCTATGTCATCGGCTTTGCATCGATTGTATTGCTTTTATTAGTATGTGGGAGTTTAACGACCGGCTAATTCCATAACTAGGTACTGAAGGCGCGATAGATGTCTGGGTGCGAGATAAGTCAAATATTACCTTACAGTGTTTGCGAAGAGCTGAGGGTAGTGACCGAAGGTTATGAATTATGACCCCTGGCTGCGATGCTGACGACAATACAATATCGACTGCGCTAGCGCCGTTCCAGGTCATGTATGTTACTTCTGTATAGTCATTTTCAATTTGCAGTCTTAGTTCTTGTGCCCCTGCTATGAAGGCAGCCTGGCGACTACATTGCTTTGTCAGGTCGCAATTGGTGTCGGCACCAACTATAATGTGTTTTTCTGTCTTAGTACAAAGCTTAAGACACTTCCCAATGTCCTCAATAATATCGGCTACTTGTCTTTCTGGAGGGCTATATATACATACGAGATAATAGTCTGTGATTTCTATTACAACGTGCCGATCTGTGGGACGCAATAGCTGGGCCCATTCAGTAGTTTCTTCTATATATATATATATATATATATATATATATATATATATAATATCTGTGATATAAAATCAATGAAATGATTAGTTAACAACTCGTTGGCGTCAGCCAGGATTTGCTAGATAGAGTGGAGCTCACTGGCGGAGAGAAATTGGGTGACGTTGTGCTGACGACATGAGGGCTGGGAAACAAAAGGCTATATTAATTGTATAACATCATCATAATTGCTCGATTGTCGCTGACCGCTCAACAACACACTCTTGGCGTGGCCTCTCTGAAGCTCCAATGACACCTTCTATCGGAGGAACGCGGTCGATCGCGTGGCTCCGCTGTGGCCTCTTCTTCCCAAGCTTTTTCGTCCGTTTGAATGCATTCTTGCCCCAAATGCCACGATGACTCGAGACCAAACGCCATGACCACGTAGTCATCAAAAAGATGCGCGTATAGGCGCCGTTTGTGCATCTTCCGTCTTGGTGAACGATGTGGCCGACACGATATCCGAGAACGAACGTGTCAGAGACAGTGATGTCCCAAGCCAACGGCCGACTACGGTCCCAGTCCCGGCTGGTAAGGCCATCCGGTCGACGCCTGTCGTCCCTCTGCAGTTTACTGCAGGTTACTGCAGGCTTCAGCATTATGCAGTTTACTGCAGATTACTGCAGGCTTCAGCATTATGCGGTAGCCGGCTTGCCTAAACGCGCGCCCGAGGATGTCATTGATGGCATCGCGGTAGCCCTGCCTAAGCCCCGCCAGCTTAGTGCAGCTAATCCGGCGCAGTTCGCGCTAATAATAATAATAATATTAATATCGATGGAAACAATGGGCCCAGTAAGCAAGGGAACCAAGAGATTCATCAGTGAGCTGAGCCAACGGATTACAGATCTCACGGGAAATCGCCGCGAAGTCGAGTTTCTACGGCAACTGCTGTCGCTTGCAGTGTGCCGAGGAAACGCCGGCTGTATTGTCGGTTCCATGGAATAATATTTAGGAGTTAGGAGAAGACAAGGAGTTTACGTTCACACCTCACAATTGTAACATTTGAACAATGTTAATAAATAATAATAATAATAATAATAATAATAATAATAATAATAATAATAATAATAATAATAATAATAATAATAATAATAATAAAAAAGGGGCATAGTCTTCAAACTCAAGGCCCCTTGGCCCTGTACATTTCTCCAGAATGGGACGGACATAATAATAATAACAATAAATTGTCGCCAACGCTGGCGCAGCTGACGTGCATTTTGTCTAATTTGACTTTGATTTGCACAGTTGTTAGCGCTTTTTAAAAAATAATTGGTTAAGCACGGTATGGAATGTATGTCTTTCTATGGCTACAGCAAATGCTGACATGCTTAGTTCAAATGTTTTGCAGCCTCGTCTGCACCAAATATCATCATGAAACATGTCGGCCAGCGCCAGCTATCTGGGCGTTAGGTCGCTGACACTTTTCGAAGATGCATATACAACATTATACATATGTCCAAGATTGACGGAAACGAATGCCGTTTCCGAGACTTAATGAACAAGTGTAATGTAATGTTTTTAACAATACCGAAAGGGGATGTAATCATGTATTTATTTATAAAAGAACTACTGGCGTCGGGACGGACAGTCGCCGGTGGTCGCTTACCTCCCCAAAGAGGGAGACTAGAGCTGCGAGCACTGTCTCGACGATGTGGACAAATTCCAAGGGTTAGCCAACGCAGCGTGTAACGTCTTTGACGGCCAATCGACCCCATATTCTGAATTTCACAGCGCTGACTTTCATGGCGTTTAATTTTAGCCTTTTTGAGGTAATGAACACCTCTTCCGGAGAAGCTTTGCGCTTCCCTGACAGCAAAATGCAAGTCAGAAGAATGAAGGCTTTAGCGCAGTCTCTAAAGACTACGTGCAAATGGCCTCCGGCTTTTACCACATCTCGTTTCATCCCTGACTGAATCACATGGATCGTAACCCGCGTTCCCCCGACCTCTCCGAAAAGTAGTGAGCCCGCCATTAATACGGCCATTAAAGTCACCACCGACAATGGCTGGCACAAACAAGTACCTGATATACGATAAGCGACCTCCCAAGTCAAGATTTGAGTGGAGGACGTTAGTCTGGTAAATGTATTCTGTACCCTCTCAATAACATTTATTTATTTCACCATGTCAGAAGTCTAAACCTGGTTCCAGTGAAATGATTTGGGTAAGACTAGATTTTTGTAGTAGTGCACATCTTTTCAGAATTTTAAAAATAAATTCCAAATATGGTATTACATAATTGTAAAGTTGAAGTGACGGCTGCAATAATATGTTTAGAGTCGTTTGGAGGTTTATCTATTTTGGGGGCCACAATCACACCAAGATCACGAAGAGATTCAACTACCGGTATCGCGTTGTTACCGAGTGTATTTAGCGGCGAACTGACCATCTGATTGCACCATGGATCTACTGGGTGCAGATATTTGCATCCTATTGTCACAATACCAGCTTTCAATATTTCGAATTGCTTATTGTATTTTTAAATCGTAGGCAAATAAGAGATGACAGATATCTTCTGGAATGATAATTTATGTGCAGACTCCAATCATGGATCACAGACATAAGTTGCGTTCCTGTGGAACTGCCCTTGACGAAGCCATGCTGATTTAGGCCAATCAATTCGTTATACACTAGTTTTCAATGTGTTCAACAATAAACTTTTCTAATAAAATGCACGCAATGGATAGCTATCCGCCGAACCCTTAGCATGTTTCATTAAATGCAGGCGTTATAAGGAATCTTCGAAAGGACTACCACCATATAGTAATCTCAGGAAATAATAAAACAATGCTTTAGCAATAGAATTACAAGCGTTTTTATTTGAAAAAAAGTTAGTGATTTACCATCTGGAGTAAATCTTGGGAGTTTTGATCTTCTTAGTTATGTCTTTGATTAAAATTAAAATATATCTATACATTTGTTGATTATCACGCCTTTCTGTACACTCTCGATTTGACCGTGGCGGTGGCTTTATATATCGCCCAAGATCGATATATATACAGAGAAAAACAATTTAGAGAATGTCAATGAGCACATTATAGAAGTTTAGTAGAAGGCTTTCTGTTGCGACCTTGAAATCGCTTACTCGCGTAGCAATAAACTTATTTAGCACCTTTATAAGTTAATTGTGTTTCTTCAAAAATGCTTAGCCTTGTCGAGGCCTTCCTGTGCCATAAGCTACTCTAACCACAGAACCTGGTTTCGTTATTATATTGAGACTCGTCATTATATTGAGACTCGTATTATTGTTTCGTTGAGGCGTAAATACTTGGAAATGAAAGTGTATTAAATAGGAGTCGATAAATATATTATTCACTTCATCAGTGTCAACACCTCTTGCAAAGTATGTTGTTTAATTTACGCCCGCAAGATTTTCGCAGATCAATTCATATTCGCCTTTCTAGAAGTTTAACCAGCCACCTTACCCAAAGGTGTGTGAAAAAAGAACACAAATCGAGAAACTGAGAGACCGATGATCAGTAGCAATAGGGAGAGTTAAGGCTGCTGGTTTGATGAGCTTCTTCTCAAGTGTAATAAGCACCTCCAGAATATTGTTGTGCCTTGTCGGTCGCCTTACAGGTTGATCTAAGCCATTCATTATCCAAACTGGTAAAATGAAATTGGTAAACGCCTTCTCCGGGCAGGTTGCGTCACTTCATTTGACCAGTCAGTGCCAGGTATGTTAAAACCGCTCCACCACACGTAACGGATAATCAACATCAAGACGGGAGTCTATAACTTATATTCCCCTTTATCTTGTATATACATCGCAAATATATATGTATGTATATGTGTATATATACAGTCCCCGAAAAAAATATAGGGCCACCCATTTTTGTTACATTTCACGCATTTATTATAACCAATCGTGTAAAGATCACAGTGATACATGCTCACAGAGTAACAGCGGAAACTTCTATCGACATTTGGAGTCTCGGATTACTTTGAACCACGAGATACTCAGTATACTTAATACTCAGTGAACTTTCCATTAAGTCTGATAACCTCAAAAGTGCGGTTTGGTATAGTGTTAAACAAATTTTGGATGACATTTGCAAGAGCTCGTCTCAAGCCTCGAAAATTGTTTTTTTTATCGGTGTAAACTTATTGTTCGAGCTAGCTCCACACATTCTGGATCATATTAAGATCAGGTGAGAGTGCAGGCCAGCGAAGGACTTCAATGTGACGTTGGTCGAACCAGCTTGCGATCCGCCTGGCGGTGTGAGTCGGGGCGTTATCGTGCGTAAAAACGAAGTCTGGCCCTCCCATCAGCTTAAAATGCGCCGATTGCTCTTTTAGTAAATCCCCGTAGCGCGTCGAATAAACACGACCGTCTAAAAAAACAATCGGCGACTTTGTATAATACCCGACAGCAGCCCAGATCACCACTGAACCGCCACCTGAGTGACGTTTTGACAAAATTCGTTTTTCCTTGCGGACTTCAAGCAAATAATAGTTACATCGATCTGGTTCATCAAAGTTAAACTTTTTTCATCCGAAAAAAGCACTCTGTGTCATTCAGTCGTCCATGACATCGTATCGGGGGCACTCAGTTGTCCATGACATTTTATCGTGGGTGAAGTCAAGACGAGCTTTCATCGGTCAGCGGTCAATCGTTGTTTTTTCTTGTGTATTTTGCCAATGTGTCTTCCTGAGGAAGCTTTGCACATTTCGCACGTTCGTTTGCACGTCGGCCGCCGCCGCAATCACCCTCGCCGAGGGCGTAGAGTTCGACGCATTCTTCAGAATTGCAGGTTGTTTCGTTCCAAAATAGAATTTGGACGCCTGAACTCTTTTTTTTACGGCGTATTTTTTTACCTAAATTAACAAAGTTATTTACTTCTTAGACACAACGCCTTAATTGACGGGAAATTTTGCGATTAGAGAGGCCGATGTTCTTATAAGCCTTGATATGGGCCTTTTCTTTACCCATGAGGCGCCAGCCTAAGCTTATGGTTTCAACAAAGAAAAAAACTTCTGGTAGGAGGTCTGCCTTTGTTTCTGTCGAGCCGTTAAATGAGCCCAACCGTTGTTATTCCACTCAATTCACTCGCTAAGACATGCATCTTGGTGGTGACTTTATAATTTTTTCGCAGCGTAGCTGTGCCAAATGTCGAAATCTTGTGTTTTAAGGTAACCCGATACCCCAAATGTCGATAAAAGTATCCGCTGTTACTCTGTGAGCATGTATCATTATGATCATTACACAATCGGTTATAATAAATGCGTGAAATGTGGCAAACATGGGTGGCCCTATATTTTTTTCAGGGACTGTATATATATACAGGGTGTTCCTATTTGTGTGTCCAAAACGCTAGGGTATGGTCAAACTCGGTGAGAAAATCATTTTTGCCAATGAGTGGAAGCCGGGAAAACGTTTTGTTTAAAGTGAGGATGAAATTTATAAAAGCAGTTATTTTGTCTTTTTTCACCTACATAGTTGTGCAAAATCTACGTTTGCGGGAGAACCAGTCAGCGCACAAAGGAACCGATCATACCGGCGTGTTTGGCGGAAAATTCTGCACAAAAGTATACATTACTAGCCTGCGTAGCAAAAAGCGAATAGCCAGATTAAGGAAAGTCATAAAAAGTCAAAATGTTACGTTAACGCTTTTTTGTGCAACATCGTATTTTTTTCCATTACGACCAAAAATGCACGTCCAAAAGACTACTCTCAGGCAATAGCAGATTTAATGCCTACTACATTCGTACCAAAGTGATGGTGCTGCGTTACGTAGTTGCCAAGTAACTAAGCTTTTTCGACAGTCATATCGAAAGCGAAGGCATGCATACTTGCATAGGGTGTATGAGAAACTTAGGTACATATTTTGAGGTTTAGTAGAACTCAGCGAGAGAATAATTTTTTATAATGAAAAAAAGGGGCGGAAACGTCTTGGCAAAATGCTACGGTTCTGGACGTGAAAACTTCAACGTGAAACATAACAACTATGACTGTCGAAAAAGCTTAGTCACTTGGAAACTACGTAACGCAGCACCATCACTTTGGTACGAATGTAGTGGGCATTAAATCTGCTATTGCCTGAGAGTAGTCTTTTGGACGTGCATTTTTGGTCGTAATGGAAAAAATTACGATGTTGCACAAAAAAGCGTTAACGTAACATTTTGACTTTTTATGACTTTCCTTAATCTGGCTATTCGCTTTTTGCTACGCAGGCTAGTAATGTATACTTTATTGTGCAGAATTTTCCGCCAAACACGCCGGTATGATCGGTTCCTTTGTGCGCTGACTGGTTCTCCCGCAAACGTAGATTTTGCACAACTATGTAGGAGAAAAAAGACAGAATAACTGCTTTTATAAATTTCATCCTCACTCCTAAACAAAACGTTTTCCCGGCTTCCACTCATTGGCAAAAATGATTTTCTCACCGAGTTTGACCATACCCTAGCGTTTTGGACACACAAATAGGAACACCCTGTATATATAGTTCTGACCTTTCATAGATTTAAATTCCATGCTATTTATTAGATTAGGTCATCGGAATTAGCCTCGTAAGTGTTCGACCGGTCTTGACGTAGTGCCAGTCTAATGCTGAAGCTGCGGAAGTGGGGAGGAACACGGGTTTAGTGAGTTTGTGAGCTCACACAAGTTGCGGCTATCTGCCAGCACCGTGTGCAAGGGCATCACAATTTCAGGTAACGCCATCATTGGGAAGGGATCGCTTGTGATAGTCGCCACAAGAGCCATCGTACACGGCTACTATTACTTGGTGTATTGAAATGCTTAGTTCGGTAGTGTGTGCATCTGTCGGCATTGTTTGCGGCAATTTATTAAATACAATGCAGTTGATTGTTCGACGTGTAAGGGCGCTCGCGCCATTATCTCTCTTGCTGGAGCGGTAACCATGTGTTTCTGCCGAGCCCGATGTTGGGATTTCAGAATCGAAAAAATTATCCAGGAATCGTCCACTTCGTTCTCAAACGCAAGTGGCCAGAATTCGTGGGGATACCCAATTGATGAGTATTTTCTTAGCTTGCTGGTCTCCGCAAGGTCGGCTGCATAACCGGCTTCGGATGCGCCGCCACCGACCATAGAAGGTGCTAAGGAGTCGGTAACGGTTGCATCCCAAACCAGCATTTTGCCTCGCTCGAATGGTGTAAGTGTCATCCCGTCTGGACGCCTGCCGTCCTCCACGCAGAGGCCCGGGGGTTCGAGGATGCACGGACGACCGCATGATCTGAGGGCTCTGCTGAAGGTCTCATTGATAGCGGCATGTCGAGGGCGTCGGCCTGCGCTGATGATACACGATAGGCCGTGATGTCCCAGTTTGTCGACGGGGTGACCACATTGACACCGATGGGGGCTAACCAGGTTTGTCCCCAGTCGTAGGCCTACTGCTATACGAATCGTCTCGTCGTCAAGAAGGGTGCCTATGGGTGCACTGGGAAGCGCGTGTAACCAGGCGCCTGAATCCTTGGCGGACACGGCGTTTAGGCGAGCTCTGGTCGTGTCGTCGGCAGCTTCATTAAAGAGCCGTCGTTGTACTTCAGCGTGTAAAGGGGCACTCCAGTCATGTTGAGATAGTATGTTGTCAGGCCTGCCACCGCACCGGGCCTCAAGGTTCTCCTGAAGCTGGGCTAGGCGGCTTCTAAACTGGCCAACTCCTGCTGTATCTAAAAGGGGGGTTGCCCTGTTTTCTGCGCTTAGCATGGAGGAGACTATGGCAGGACCGGCCAAGGTCTGTAAGTTCGGAACCCCGAGGCCTCCTTGAGAGACGGGCAGTAATGCCTGTTGCCGTGCGCTAGGTGGTAAAGATGTGTTGAGCAGAGCCTCGAGGGTAGACAGTGTCAACTCGTTGAGCGCTTGCAAGTCGTCGACCCGATTGGATAGGTCAGCTCCTCGAAGAAGGTGGATGAGTCTCAAGGAAGAGAAAGAAGACCTGAGTAAGAAGAGTCCCCGATGGGCTCCTAGAAGAGGAAGGCGAGCGGCGGCATGTTCCAGCTTTAATATCCAGCGCTCGATTGCTGCTATAAGCCCTTCGGGACAAAGTGGTACACCGAGTAGTTCCAGATCGTCCTTGGCAGTCACCTTGCAGCCGGGCAGGAGGTCTCGAAGTAACTGTATATCTGGGGAAGCCTCACCGGTAGAGCCCAGGGCATACTTCACATTTGGCAGGGTTTAACTCCAGCCCAGATATTACACCAAAGTTAAGGACCCGTCGAATGTCCTCCGCTACTGTATGAACGTTTCCTCCTAGTAGGCCATCGTCAAGGTACCAGAGGTTCAGCGGGCTTTTGAAGGAATCTACCAGATCCTTAATACCCAGACAAAACAGAGGTGGTGCTAAGGGGTCTCCCTGCTGCAGTCCGGTGGCGGACGAAATAACATGCTCAGGCAGGACCAGATGGGAAGAATGCCGATAAGCCAGCCCGACGTGGTGCAATAGATGAGGGGCGTGGGATGCAACGACCTTGATCAGATGATCGCGTCTCATACTGTTAAAAGCGTTTCTAAAATCGAGCTTCACAAGAACCCCTGAGCGTTCGCGAGAATCGAGAAAAGCACGAGTTGCATGAATGGCTACCTCGGTCCCGCCCGGGGTCGCAAATCCCAGCTGATGTGCACCAGTTGCGTTGGAAATAACGGCCTTGTTGTGGTTACATCCGATTTTTGCGGCGAGCCTGCGTAGCGTAGACGAACAAGCAATCGGACGTACCGATCCGTCCTTCAGGGCAAATAGTCTTGCGCCGAATATCAACGGTTGAAGGCAAGAAGGGGGGTTGCCCCAAAGAAGAATGTCTACAGCCTTTGCCAATGCGGAGAGCAGGCTAGCGGCGACGTCGTTGAGGGACGGTGAAAGAAGGTCCATTAATAGCCGCGGTCTCATAAAGTCTAGCCCTGCGGCGGGCTCTTAGAGAAGCTCTTGATAGCCACCTGAATATCTTCCTTTGATGTGACGTAGGGCATAGGGGTTTTGGCCAGTGTCGGCCATTCTAGGTCCTCGGGAGCTAATGGGTGTTGCTCTCGCAAAGCCTCTATACGGTCAATGCCGGGCGTTATCGTATCTGTGGAAACGATAAGTCTGGCGGCGCCAGAAACATCTCCTTCAGAGAGTTTAATAATGGACTGCCGCACCGTATCATTCCTGAATGGTTTAGGAGTCGAAACGCAGGCATGAGAGGTGGCAATCACGTCTGACAGACGCATACCTTGGGAGAAATCGCGGAGATTGTTGCGTATTATGACTGAGAGGGATGAAGCGTCGTTGCGGGCGCGGGGAAGACGAAGGACCACGGGTGCAAAGGAAAAAAGACCATACCATGCTTCGACGTCGTTATCAGATGAGACTGCTGAGAGTACACGGGTAAGAGCTTCGGCCACTTGTCTCCTTACTGACTTTGGTACGATTCGAATCAACCTGATTTGTCCCATAACAGCTTGAATATCCTCCAAAATTTGCGCCGGTTGCAAACGGGGGGGATCAGAGGTTGTCGGTATTGAAGAGGAAGCGACAGTGGCGGTCGGGTGTTTAGCTGATATATGTCTTGTTAGTCCACGTCGCGTGTACCGACCGTCGCATAGTGGACATTTAGTAGTAGATGAAGTAGCGCGTGATGCTTCTGCGCCGTGAGCTGTGCGATCATAATCATTCATAGTTGTACGATTTGTCGCAGATTGTCCACTAACGGTAGCAGCTGCAACAGCGGCTCCAAAAGCTCTAATAAGGCCTTAAATTTGGCCGATATCTCTGGGCTTAATCCTGCAAGAATTTGAGACAGTCCAAAGGAGGTGCTTTTGGAGCTGGGCACAGCCGGAGTCGCTTTACGTGTGCGCTTGACGGGTGTTTTGACTCGACGTTGTCTTAAAACGGGCGACCTGCGGCGGGACCTCCCTGTCGATCTTCCGCCTTTTCTGGTGGGGATTGATATGGGAGCTGGTAGTAGCAGCTGCGGTGTAGGGTCGTTGTGCGACTGAGATATTCCGCGGACGACGCTAGCGTAAGAAGGTTGTTTTGGAACCTGAGATGTGCTGTCTACAGACAGGGCTGATGTGGGAGAAATGTCGCTGATCTCGGCCGCCGGGTGCAGCACCTTCACCTGTTGCAGTGTGCGGGCTTCCAGTATAATTCGGTTTCTTTCCCGAAGGTAGGCCAAGCGTGGGAAGGCAGATGAACCCGCTGCGTGAGCACCACGACAGTTCACACATCTTGCTGAATTGGTGCAGCTTGCGGCTAGGTGTCCGGGGGTGCCGCACTTCTTGCATACTTGGGGCATTGTACACCTGTCGGCGAAGTGTCCTGGTCTCAGGCACTTGTGACATAATTTGGGTTGGTCGGGCTCGAGAACTACTTGGTGGGTTTGGTATCGAAGAAAGACGGATGGCGGAGGTTGGCGCGTAAATGAAAGAATCACTTTACTGAGCATACAGCGATAAAAAAAAACTGTAGCCATTATAGCGAATGACTTTTGGTTGTATTGTAGACAGCTATAAAACGAAAATAAAAGAGAAAATTATATATATATATATATATATATATATATATATATATATATAGGGTCTTCCATAAACTTATTTTTTCTATTATTTTTATTATTTAAGGTTTGACAAGAAAATCATTTTTCCCAATGGAAGAAGGGAGCGGAAGCGTCTTGTGTGTGTGTGCACGAAGAAACCGAAAAATTCTGCATCTGAATGACACCAGATGCAGGCTAGCGAATGGCGAATAGCCATATTAAAAAAGTCATAAAAAGTCGAAATGTTGTTATGTTTTACGTTGAAGCTTTCACGTGCAGACCGTAAAATTTTGCCATTACGACCATAAATGTACGCCCAAAGGAGTATTGTCAATTATATTTAATAGCAAGTTTTATGCCCATTCTTTTCGTACCAACGTGATGGTACTGAGTTACGTAGTTGCCAAGTAACTAAGCTTTTTTGACAGTAATATAGAATAGTATTTTGCGCAAACATTTTTGGTCGTAATGGCAACATTCTACGGTTCTGGACGGCAAACGCTTCAACGTAAGGCATAACAACATATTGACATTTTATGACTTTTCTTAATCCAGCCACTCTCTTTTTACTAGCTGGAGTCGGATGTCATTCAGATTATGTATATTTTTTCGCCAAATACGCCGGTGTGATCGATTCCTTCATGCGTAGATTTTAGCGTAGATGCGCATAGATTTTGCACAACTATGTAGGAGAAAAAAAGACAGAATAGCTCCTCCTTCCATTAGGAAAATTTTTTTTTTGCCGAGTTTCACCAAACCTTGAGATAAGTACATACGATTATGGAAGACCCTGTATATATATATATATATATATATATATATATATATATATATAAGGTCCTCCATAACCGTATGTACATTTTCAAAAGTTTGGTAGAACTCGGCAAAATAAAAATAAATATATATATGTATATATATAGAGAGAGAGAGAGACGATAGAGGAAAGGCGAGAACAAAGCTATCCAGCTACGCCAATGAGAAGGCTGGCGACGACATAGCTGTCGTGGCACAGGTGGCTTCGAGCCACGGGGGAGAAGCGGGGGGCACAGCAGCGGCTTGAGCCAAGCGAGGCAAATCCTCGACCAGCACAAGCACCACCACCATCACCACTACTATAGACGGCCTTCGATCGACCTCCTGCTCCCCCTCCTCCTCCCCCCCCCTTTTGCTCGTCCGGTCGGTCGGTCGGCAATGGAACAACAGGCCGGGGGGCGGGGGGGTGGAGTCTGGGTCTACGAGGCCTCGGTGAAGTGTGCCCGGCCATTCGACCACCATAGACACTGGATGGCTGGACGAAGCTGGGACCTGGCACCAACGAAGGACGAAGCTGATCGGTGTGAAGGCAGACTTCACGCCGGCAACCGCCGGCCCGAGGGGTTGTCCGAGGGCCGGCGGGCTGTAGGAAGCGAGCGAGCGGCGACGATGTCCTCCCCCTCCTGGGGGAGATCGAGCGAGCTGAAGTAAGCGAACGATTTGCAAGCGTTACATTGCTGCTGATGCTATGATGATGGTGATGCTGGTGATGATGATGATAATGCCGCCGCTACTGCTAAAGCTCTGGCCCAAGGAACGGAATGCTGAGGCTGCCGGTGGACTCGATCGTAGTCATCGGACGAGAAGAGTGTGGCGCAGAAACGAGGTGCAGAGAAACTCAGTTCCCGAGTCGGTGGCGGCGGCGGGAGGACAGAGATCATCGGCGACGATAGGTTTCCACAGCACGAGCAAAAGGCTGGGGAGTTGGGTTCTTAATTCCGATCTGCAAACGCCATGCACACACACACACACATATATATATATATATATATATATATATATATATACATGCAAACATACTACACACGCTTATATATACATACGTTACAGATGCGTACATGCAGACGGGCTAGCGGGGGATGAGTGGACACCGACAAGCAGGAATAGGCGATATGGCATCGACGGTGGTGTTGGCTGGCCTGCCGTTTTGGCTCTGCGAAACAGGCCTTCTTCCAACGGTGGGCTGGCTACACGGGGAGGGTGGAGGGGAACGGCGCGGCCCCATGGCTGGGGGTGAATGGGGAGTCCGGACAGACCCTCTTTGTGAGAGGAAAGCGAGAAATGTCGAAGGAGAGGTAGACAGGGAGAAATAGGCAGCATTCTACGAGCGTGATACGACGAGCCCAGCAGGCCCAACGGCGGAGATACAGCGGAGCACTGGCGCTGTTACTGCTGAGGGCTGCTCGGCCGCTATCGGTTGACTAGATAATCTACGGGCTGGCGTCTACAGACCCTCGTGAGCGCCGTCTCCTCCCCGAGTTGACCCCTGAAGGAAACGAAAAGCGGCACTGAGTCCAACCACAACGACTACGACAACAGGAGTGCGTGGAAAAGAAGGAGAACAACAACAACAGCCTAGGGAAAGATTCTCAGATGCAACGCCGGTCAAAATTTGATTGATCTGGAAGCATCCAGAATTTCTCTGAGCGCTGACCTTTAGTCATCTTTCTGATATGAAACATGAACGACAGCTGTTGAAAGCCAAGACTCCTGTCCAACGGTTTGTAAGCTCGTGTCACTCGAAGGTACTCTCGAACGCGCTACATTCACTGATACGTTTGTTTTTCTTGTCGATCTTCTCATAGTATAGCTAACAATGGTGACATCCACGTAACGCCGCCGAATTTCTACTCTGCCACAAGTTTTTGGCAATTGAGGATTGATTTAAAAACGACGTTTTTCTGTCTAGGATAACATTTGATTGTCACGGGAGCCATTGGAGCCTTCGATTACGTACTTTGTGATGAGTAACGCGATCGCTTTTAATTTTCATCGTGTAAATACGCTTCTTCGTCACATGTACGCCAACGAATTAAAAGTACTACCACGACTTCTATATAGTGAATTCAGTCTCCTACTGATAACTTTAGTACCGCCTTACTATTGCCGGGGCTCGATGCCATTTCTCTTGCAAGCTTCAACAAACAGCCAACTATCAAGAGCCACAGAGGAATGGGAATATTTGCAGAGTCGAAGGCCGTGGCTGGTAAGGCTGTCGGACAATGGATACTTGTTGCTACTCTGCTGAGTGAATCATCTCGCCCGTCTGTAGCAAGTAGATAATGGCTCATATAGCGTCTAGCGTGCCCGTATTGTATTTATTTCGGCATAACGGTCTTTCATCAATTTCGATTGCTCTGCGGAGGTAGGCAGTATGCCATCTTCACGCCAACGTATCATGCCCGCAAACACCGAAGAAAACCTTTTGGAAACCGTCGCAATGGCGTTCCGTGCATGATCAAGGATTGCGGGGGTTTCAATCATTTGCAGTGTTCCTTCTGCTCTTTCTGACACGAGCTTAACGCTACAAATCATTAACTAATTATCTTTTGGCGTTGAGTCTGATTGGTTGATTCTCTACCCTACCATACCGCGGCGAGCGACAGCCTGGCTGTTGCAGGTTTTGAACTATAGCCCTTCTTTATCACAATATGGTTGTTGTCTTTGTTGTTAGAGTTGTTCATGCTTTTGTTGTTGGACTTGTTGTTGTTGTTACGACTACTCTTGCGACGTCGCCGCCGAACGTCTTCATCCTCGTCATCTCTATCATTATTGTTGTCTGCAGTTTTTATCAATATGTCAATCATCTATCTGTACGTTACATTGGCTATAATTTATACTGCCTTATTTCCGCTGATTGTTCGTCAGATCAGCTCGCGTGTGTACATTGTTGTTGTTGCTGCTGTTGATGCAAACTGTGAGCCGGAATGCGGGCGATGGTAGTGTTAAGAAAGACAACAACCACAACACCAACAACAATGCTGATGGTGGTGGGCGTGTTTACTGGTCGGAGGCCGGCGGTCAATCGGCCGGTTTGTCGCGAGTTCTGCAAGCTTTGTGAGCTTGACCGTTACCGATCGACCGATGAGGTTGTGGCGCTTAGAAGCGGCGGACATCAATTCTGCTGTCACATTAGAAGAGGTCGTCGTAGTAGAGCCAATATTTTGTAGTCGCGCTTATTGTAGCCGTCCTAGTAGATCTTCTGCATCGCGATTTAACTTCGCGAAGACCACCGCAACAACAACAACAGTAGAAGTAATAACAACAACAATAGCAGCAAACCGAAAACCAACAACAACAGCAAGAAATATGTTATTGTCGCTTTTGTCGATGTCTGACGTCAAGCAAACGTGCAAATGGCAGGGGGGTGGTCGTGGGCATGCGGCCTCCAGGTCGGCTCCTGCACCTTGGCTTCTTCTCGTGCCGACTTGCCGATATTTGCCTCATTGAGGGCCATCACGTCAACACAGCGGCACATGCGAGCATGCAGTGAGGCACGCACATGGAGCGCGCCAGTGCTGACCATGTTGATGACGACAGTGATGATGATGATGACAGTGACCATGATGATGATGATGATGATGATGATAACGATAACGATAGCTATGGCAAAGGCATCAGCTGCAATAGTAGAAAAAGCAACTAGATCTTGCAGGCCAGGCAGTGTCAGACAGGCAGGTAATCCCCCACTCAATCCTCGACTCTGCCCGGGCTGCGGGCATCCCCAATGCCTCATTTCTCCAGCAGCAGCAGCAGCAGCGGCTGAGCTGGGCCGGAGCGGCCATATGAGACAGCAGGCGGCCATAGAAAGCTGCCTTTGTCGCCGCTGCCCCAGCAGAACGGGCGACCGCGTTCGTAGCAGCAATCGAAAGATATCAAACCTTATCGCCGACTGCGGCTGCTGCTCGTGGAGCCGCCCGGAGGTCCTGAAAGCTGTTGAGATCTTAGAGGAATTACTACTTGTAGTGCTTCTAGTGGTCTAGCTTGTTGTGGAGATCCAGGACGTTCTGGAGGTCGCAAAGATTTTCGAGATCCTGGAAGTGGCGTGTTGCTTGTCGTGCAAGTTTGGTGGTCTTGCAGAGACATCTTGGAGGTGGTGTGTTGCTTGCCTCGCTTTCCTTTTGGTGGTCTTGCATGTTGGTGGTCGTCTTGCAAGAGATCCTGGACGTCCTAGAGGTTTGCGAATAGTGTGGACGTGCTGGTGCAATCGTAAAGTTTGTGGACGTCCTGGTGGTGGTAATGGTTCTGCTGATGTTGGTGGTCGTGCTTATGATCGTCGTTGTTCTGGTGGTGGTGCTAGTGCAGGACACGCTGGCCAGGCACGTAGTTTGCGATCCACAGTATAGGTAGTGAACGGCGGCAACAACGATGACGAAGGGAAAAAGGAGGAGGAGAAGAAGGAGATAAATGCCGCCGCCGCCAAGTAGTAGTCATACTAGTGACCGGTCCGTAGGGAAAAAATACTGACAGGCCAGAGAGAGAGAGAGAGAGAGGTGGAGGGGAGAAACACTGAGAACGAGCCCGCGCGCGTACGCGGGAAGGCATCGAGCCTGGGAAGGAACCAAGTAGATATCAAAGAGAAATGAAAGCCAAACATTTTGAACGAGAGAAAGCAGCATGCAAAACATAGATAAAGCCAGGGAGAGAGCGAAAGTGAGAGAGAGGGGAGGGCCATGGTGGATAACGATAGGTCGGTAGATGGTTGATAGGTAGAGTGTGCGATGGATTCGTTGCGCGAGACAGAGAGACAGCAAAGCAGAGCGATAATACGAGAGAGAGAGAGAGAGACAGAGCAACGAAGACAAACTGAAAGAAAGAAAGAAAAGAACGAGCACACTTTAGTTGCAACAGCAGGAGAAGCAGTAGCAACAACAACGGCGAGGAGCAGACGAGGCGGCGGCCAGGCCAAAGAAAGGCCGGTTGGCCGGGGGTGCGAAGGCCAATCAGCCAACAGTCGACGACACAGTCATCGCCGTCAGGCCGTGTCCTGCTCGGCCAGGCTGCTACTACTACTACTACTGGAACGACCAATATCATCACTACCACCCCCACCACTACCCCCCGATGACGACAACGACGACGATGATCAAGACGACGACGACAACAACAACAACAACGACAACGACGACGACGAAAACTACTACAGTTGTCGGCAGGAGTCGATCCTTTGCTGCTGCTGCTGCCGCTCTAGCATCGAGTCCTGATGGGGCTGTATGCAGAGGCTAGCAGGCGTCCTACCTACCAGCAGCAGTTTACGTAGTAGTAGTACTACTAGTATTGGTTTGTAAGATCGACAGTACTAGCAGGCAGCACCAATCCAGACCTAGCCTTTCCCGGAGTAGCAGAGCCGACTGCAGCAGCAGCAAAAGCTGCAGTCTTTGCTGTTGCTGCTGCAAGTCCACGGCCGCCAACACCCCCAGTACCATCACCACAACCCCCAGTACCACTACCACCACCACCTCCTCCGCAGCAGCAGCAGCCACCGCCATCACCCCCAGTACCATCACCTCCTCCTCCTCCTCTTCCTCGACAACAACGACGACGATGACGACCATAATCTCTCCTCCACGACGACGACCATCATCATCATCATCATCATCTCTCCACCACCATCTCTCGTGCCCGTCTCTATCGACTACGAGTCGCCGCGGCCGCCACCAATCCCCAACCCCCCCCGACCGCCCCCACCTCCGATACCTCCCACCGGTGCTCCTGCCACAGCAGCTTCTTCCTTCCCGGCCTCCTCTTGCGGGGCTCGTCGTCGTCGCCTGCCTTTGCTGATGCGGCTGCTACTGCTGGCGGCGGCACCGTTGTTGTGGCTCCTGGTCCTGGTCGTCTCCGTCATCATCATGATCAGCATCACCAGTATCATCAGCATCATCATCATCATCACCACTAGCATCATCATCAGCTTCAGTAGTAGTAGTAGTAGTAGTAGCAACATCGCCGTTGTCCCAACGCAGACGACGACGACGACGATGCAGGGCGTCGTCGGGCGACCAATTGTCCGACAGACCAGACCGACCGCTTGAGCGTCGGCCTGTCCGGCAGGCCGTCCCTCCGTTCGTTCGTTCGTCCGTCCGTCGGACCCGATCATAGACGACCATGCAGCAGTTGTTGTTGTTGCTGCAACACCATTGCTATCCAGCTAGGCAGGCAGGCCAGTCAGTTAGGCAGAGAGCCGGGCAGGCAAGCAGATAGGCTGACTGGAGGCCGCCGCGGCCATGGCGCAGGCTTCTGGAGGAGAAGCCTAGCGCGAGGACCGAGTCTGCTGTTGCTGTTGCTGCTGGAGGAGTAGCTGCTCCTGCCACCGCTGCTGCTGTTGCTGGAGCTGCCACCGCCGCAGCCGCTGCTGCTGCAGCTCTTGCTCTTGATACAGCGCAGGAACAACAGCAAGAACGCCGCCGATCAGCGCCACCATCACCACCACGACCATCGCTGCGACCACTACATCCACCACCACCACGACACCACAGCAGGAGCGCCGGCAGCGGCTGCGGCGACAGTGGCTGCGGCGGCGGCGGCGGCGGTCCTGTCTCTCTCAACAACGGGCAGCCATGGTGGTGGTGGTGGTGGTGGTGCTGGAGGAGGCGGTGGTGGCGGCCGCGGCACGAGCATCATCAGGCGGGCGGCGAGTCAGCCTGGCTGGATGCCTAGCTGGCTGGCTGGCTGGCTCGCTGGCTGGCTGGATGCCTATCAGTGGGGGCCCAGAGCCGCAGCGGCAGTGACGCTCTCTAAACAGTCAGCGTCACTCGGTTACTGCGGCTGATGGTGATGGTGGCAGTGGCAGCGATGGCAGCGGTGGTGGTGGTGGTGGTGGTAGTGGCGATAGTGTTGTTGGTGGTGGTGGCACTGTTACTACTACTACTACTAGGACATCTTCTACTGTTAGTTCGACAAGCTAGTTCTGGTAGTGGTGCCACCAGCATCAACGGTGGCAACTCGTGCTTGTTGTTGTTACTGCTTTAGCTGTTGTTGTTGTTGTTGTTGTCATTGTTGCTGGTGTCATTGTTGTTGTCGTTGTTGTCGTTGTTGTTGTTATTGTTGTTGTCACTGTTACTGTTGTCGTTATTGTTGTTCCTGCTACAGCTGTTGTTGTTGTTGTCATTGTTGCTGGTGTCATTGTTGTTGTTGTCGCTGTTGTTGTTATTGTTGTTGTCACTGTTACTGTTGTCGTTATTGTTGTTCCTGCTACAGCTGTTGTTGTTGTCATTGTTACTGGTGTCATTGTCATTGTTGCTGTTGTCGTTATTGTTGCTGCTGCTGCTACTGTCGTTGTTGTTCAACTTATTGTTGTTGTTGTTGTTATTGTTGTCGTGTTGTCGTGACGAGACGGGCCTGTTCACACAGTTGTGAACAGGACCGACCGACACATGCCAGTCGCTCTTGGCCTCGTCTCTACTTGCCGGCCACTCATTTCACGGTCAGTTTTTCTCGGTCGACGTTCTCGCCGTCATCGGTGTCGATGTTTTCGTTCGTGGTGGCCCTCGCCCGATGTCGAGAGAACGAACGTGTGGTTTTTGTGTTCATGCGTTTCATGCGCACGTTGCCGTTACAGTTGTCATGGCCATGCACGTCTCTCGTTCGCCGCCACCTTGTTCCACCACGTTTGTCGAGCAAGATGACATAGAAGAAGAAGAAGAGTGTTACAATGTTGGCGTATCAAACACTTCAAACTTATATACTTGACACGGTTGCTGTAGACTTGCGTTCAGGACAACGTGCATGTGCACGATCACCAGATGACAACCTTAACAACAACAACAACGTCAACAATCAGAACTCAAGCAACGTCAACAACAACAACCGCAGCAACAACAACAACGACCACAGCAACATCAGCAAGTCAATGTCATCGTGGTGTCAGAGAGTGCACAGAGTTTATGCAGTTGCGTTGTGTGTTGTCACTGTGCAGTGCGTGTCAGTCAACATTAGTGTCATATCTGTGCATTTAGATGCTTGTGCACTTGTGTGTACCAAGAAGAGTTTCGTATGTGAGATTGAAACAGGAAGACGGCAGTGTCAACGGTGGTGGTGGTAACGATGGCTGACGAAACGTTGTCCGTTGCGACCTGCGGCTTACGGTTGCCCGCGGCTTGTGGTTCGGTGTTGACGTTCACGTTGTGGTTCGGGTCAGCGTGCCTGTAACCCGCTCGCCGTTCGCGAACGGTGGATTCGCAATCGCGTAAACGAAGTGGTGGTTCTGGAGAACCAAAGTGGAACGCACAGCTTGCGCCGGTGTGGGCGGCGTTGACCGTGAAACACGTCTTGACCGGCGGCCGCGAAAATTGTGGCGTGTCCGGGGCCTACTGACAGTTATCCCCCGAAGACAACATAGGTGTGACACAAGCCTATGTCTTGTTGCTGTTGTCGCTGTTGCTGTTGTTCTCAACAACAACAACAGCAGCAGCAACAACAATAGCACCACAAACGCCAAAAGCAACAGTAACGAATGCACATACAGTGACATATTAACAACGAGACGCCATTGCGCGTGCAGTGCCACCTCTGCAAGGCCGCGTAAGGGCAGCATCGAGCGAATACCCCTCTGTCTGAGTCATCGTCGCGTTCCCCATGCTTGCTTCTTCCTTCACACGCTTGTGGAGGCCGCCAGGCCGGTCGGCCGAGTCGGGGCTGCGGATCTCGGAGTGTAGCGTCCACGACCCCCTCCTTCGGCTCGTCCTGGGCAAACTATGGTCGCTATTCGGCGAAGGCAATCTCTGGACAAGCAAGCTGGAATCGGGACAAAACCTCGTCACAATGCCGAAACATAGGCAGAGAAAGACAGGCGGCAGACGTCTCTCACTGTCTTAGCTTTTCAACGTTGTTCCGAAGTATGTCGTTGTTGAATTCGGATATTCTTCTCTTCATCCTTGCAGCAATGGTAAGTGGCAGCGCTAGGATTTTGATCTGCGTCCCTATTTCAATCTCTCGACTATTCGTTGGCTCTCTTTCTCCAAAAGAACTTATTTGCTGATGACCACAAGGTCAAGGTCAGGTGGTCATGCCATCAAGTCGGAACATTCTGAGGGCCACCGACGACAATGCCGAATTGTGCTGAACAAGACGGCGCATTATGATGTCCTCCTCTTCGAGAAACGATAATCTTCTTTCGTGGATCTTGTTCTGTCAATTGTTGACAGTTTTTTGTCATCTAACAACTGGGTCGCTGTTTTTGACAATCAAAACCAGACGAACGGTGAATGCGGTCAATCCTCGAACCTTATGACGGCGATCCGATTATCAGGCTTTCCGGGTTTTTCTTCTTTTTTTTTCTCGAGATGTCTGTTTGTTTACTGTACAAGTGTCATTTTCGTTACAGTAGTTTTATAGGCAAAAATATAGTGTCAATGAATTATATCCGTATGAGATTATAGTGAGATGGACAGTAGCTGTTGTAGTAACTGTCGTAGAACTGGGGGCCTATGGTCGCGTGGGTTGTAAAAATACGACCAACGCGGTCGCAATTTCATACACAATAAGTCGAAACTTTATTTTATGGAATTGTCATCGACAATAGAGGGAGCGGAGAAGGGTGTAACATTCAGTTAGCTGAGTAAACAAACAACAACAACAACAACAACAACAACAGCGAGTTGACAGCGATATGACAACAGAGAGCACACAGACTTTTTATGCAGTTGAGCTTTACTTTACATTGCGCGTCAGCACTGCGCTTTAATAATCGTACATACACTTTTTCAACACTGTGAAGACATTACCATCACGGCTCGCACTAACTACAGCTGCGTTTTGATTATAGAGCATATTTTGCTGCAAGTATTTCCATCCAGGGACTCGACTTTTGTTTAGTTCGCTGTGACGGTCCTATTGCTATTAACTACCTTAGCAGAGAGAGAGCAAAAGAGAGAGATCCCTATAGGCACTGCTAAATGCTGGCGATCGGCAATAACACACTCATCGTTTAACGGCCCAGAACGGTCCACCGACTGTGGTTCTGGCTGGCGGTCTGGCTCGCGCTAGCTTGGCTTCGCACTTCTGGTCGCTTTCTGTCTCTCTGTCGGTTGCTTTTCTTGCTGCCGATTTATTTATTTATCGGTAGCCGGCATCTTTATGACGCCAGCGTCGATGTTCCCACTTGAACACCGCAGCACCATCAGAAGCCGGGCCAGCATGAGGGGGCCGAGCGATCGGCAAATCCGAAACAAAACACGCTGAAACTTCCACATTATCACCTACTTCCGCGGACGCCTAGATAGCTGCTGATAGACTTATTACCCAATAATCTTACCTATATATATGTATATATATATATATGTATATATATATATATATATATATATATATATATATATATATATATATATATATATATGCGTTTCTCATGTTCTTGTAATTCCTATCGAACAGGGAAACAGGTAGAGAGAAACGACTGTTATTTTTCCGTTAGGCAGGTGAACAAATATATATATATATATATATGATCAAGTACATAAATCAATGGAAACTGGAACTCGTGCTTGATCCACGAGCGAGTCCAAGTCTTCTTGGTGAAACGCGCTCGCCGACAAAGACGTGGATCTTGTTTACTTGGGAGCGACGAACCTTCTTCCCACTCACTGAGCAAAGGCAGTGGCAGAACACTGGCGGGCGGGCGATCAATCGGTCTGTGCCATTGCCGCCCACGGCACCGTGGGCGGCCATCCATCGCAGAGGGGTTAGGGCTCGATGGGGATTGTCGTTATTGTCATCATAGTTGTTGTTATTGTTATTATCGTTATTGTTGTTGTGGTTGTTGTTATCACAGTGTTGCTATCGCAAAATGGTCTGATCAATCTGATCATTGTCGGTTCGGGTTGGCTTGTCGTTAGGTGCCATTCAGCGTTGTCGTTCTCGTCCTGGTCGTCGTCGTTTTGCAGCAGCAGCAACAGCAATAACGAACGGCTTGACTTGCTGCTTGCAGGGTTGTCCTGAGTGCAGCGTCATGCTGCCTGCTACCGCTGCTGCTGCTACTGACGGCGACTGATGTCGCTCATTCAAACACCCGCTCAGTCGCCGATCGCCGAGAGCCCAATGCCAGACCAATGGGGAGCGCACCATTTAACCAGGGGGAAGGGGACGGCTGAGAAGAAGCAGAAGAAGAAGAAGAAGGAGAAGGTGATGGAGGAGCTATAGGAGGGGAGGTAAAGGAGCTGTAGGAGGCCATGGGGAGAACACTGGGGGAATAGAATAAGCAGGCGGCCGGCCGGGGGTGGTCGTCTGGGTTGGGCTGTAGGGGATTTAACAGGCTGAGAGAGTAGCAGGGCCGTGAGCTCGTGTGGGCCGGTGGGTGTCTGGGTGGGGGTCGTCGTCGTCGTCGGCAAGGCGGAATGGCAGGCCGGCAGACGAACGAATTTCCCCTCCCAGCTTGAAGCCAGCCCTCTTCCACCGCGGCCACCGTCGCTCGAGCTGGCTAAGCTCGTTGCTAGCCTTGCATCCAAGCCTAGCAATGCCTTCGTCCTTGTCGAAGTCGTCGTGGTCCCTTTTCTGGCCTTCTTCTCCCTAAGCTAGCTCCCCTTAGCTCCATCTGTCTCTCTCGCTCTCTCTCTGCTTGCTCCGTTTACCACCCCGTCTCTCAGTCTCCCTCTTCTCATAGTTATCCGGTCTACTTGGGGGTCGGTAGACGTTGCTGCTGCTGCTGCCAGACCGTCTGTCTGGCATACAGGGGTTGTGGTGTATTGGGAATAAGGGTCTGATGTGAAGGCGAGGAGGAAAAAGAACGAGCACAAGGAAAGGTGGTGGTAGTAGCAGCATTAGTAGTTGCATATCGTAGTAGTAGTAGTAGAAGGAACAGGAGCAGCAAAGCATGGAAGCGTGAGAGGCCAGACCGACCAGACACGCTCATCTCCCTCCCCTGCCAGCGTGTCGGTAAGAGCGGCAATAACAGGGCTGCGAGCTTGGCGGCGGCAGATATAGAACGGGGCGCCAGACTGGGCGAAGGGAGTTCGAGGGAGTGTCGATAGAGAAGCTGGCCTGGCAGTTCGCCGAAGACAGAGCTGGGGGGCTCCAGACTGGAAGGGAGGGAGCGAGGGGGAATCGGCAAAAGCAGAGCTGGGGGGCTCCAGACTGGGAGGGAGGCAGGGAGACAGCGGGAATCGGCAAAGACAGAGCTGAGGGGGGCGTCACTCAGACTGGGGGCTCGGCAAAGGCCAAGCAGCTGGGGGGGGTGTATGACGTCGGTTGGGCTATGAGTTGCTGCTGGCTCTCTCCCCCTCCTCCTCGCTTGTCCGGATCCCCCCAACCTTAACAGGCGACCGATCGAGACGACGAAGCGACCGAACCAACGAACGCCGCCGACGACGACGAACAAGAAGAGAAACACTATGGGCTGTCTGGCCGCCACCGACGCCGCCGCTGGCGTCTCTCGGGCGTCCCTGTATGTTGGGTCGAGAGATCGCAAGGCGGAGGCGGCCGCGACCACCTCGACCCTTACGCTGCTGCGGCGTCGCTGATTGCCTGCTGCTGCTGCTGCCGCTGCCGGCGCCGGCATTGCTCTTGTATGCTGTACGCCAATGGAGCCCCGGCGGCGACGGCGGGCGGCCGTGATGGCAGCAGCGGCGGCGCGCTCCATTGCCGTGCAGCAGCAGCAGCAGTAACAACAACAGTAGCAACAGTCGTAGTAACATGAGGCTTTTTGTGGCGTCCACCAGGGCGTCGCCAGGCCGCCCGTCTGCCTTCATTGCAGACTCTGCTCTCTCGCCGTTAGCATCATCAGAGCCACCACAATCATCGTCGTCGCCGCCGCCGCCGCCACTATCATCATCAGCATCATCATATCTCTGTTTGTCTGTTGGTCGGTCTGCTTCTGTAACAGGAGCAGCAGCAGTAGCGGCAGACATAGAAACAACATATGCGGACACAACGGCGTAGTAGCAATTGCTACTGTTTAGCTTTTGTTGCCCCACGATCCACGATGGACGAACGAACGACCCCCACCGGCCACTACAACCACCAACACTACCACCATAACCACCGCTATGAAGCAATGTGAAAAACAGTTCCGTGGACGTTAAATCTTAGCTGAGGGTCAGCCCGAAAACTTTTGTTACCACCATAACCACTACATGACTACTAAAGTTTTCGGGCTGACCCTCAGCCAAGATTTAACGTCCACGGAACTGTTTTTCACATTGCTTCACAGACAGACCCCCATAAATACAAATGTGCAACGGTGGGGCTCGAACCCGCACACCTATGTGTCTCCTCCGGTTGCGAGGCTCAGACTTAAGCCACCACGCCACCGGGCTCGACACTCATGAATACTAGAACCAGTACTACTACTACTACCGTGATGGGTAGCTAGTAACTATTTCCAGAATGACCTTTACTATGCTTACTACTGGATCTGCTAGAGTTTCTACTGGCACTATCAAGTGCGTACTATATACAACTTTTCATACTACCACTGGGACTTCTGCTACAAGGACATCTACTGTAGCATCTACTGCTACTAGCTACAACCACTAATACTTTAACTATCGCTACCTAACTGACCAAGCTGACGCAGCAGCAGCCGCGAATTAGATGGCCTTTCTTGTGTTGGTCATCGTCTTCGTCGCCCTTCGCCTTTATGTTTCTTCGACAATTGTTCTTCGTTTCTCATGTTTCTCCTCCCCCCAACCCCCTTCTTGTTTGATCTTCATTTGCCTTCTTATTCTCCTCCTCATCCATGTCCATCTCATTCCCGTCTCTCCTTCATCATCAAAATCATCAACCCCATCGTCGTCGTCGTCGTTTTCGATGCTGTCCACCAGTGGCACAAGCGTACAGACCAAGCCGCCCCCTCCCCGGGGGAGCCGAAGAGCGCGAGGCCACCTCCACCGGAGAGCGACCCAGGCAGCCAGCCAGCGTAGGGAGCGGCGTGAACACTGATGAATAGATAGATGTAAGATGGGAGTCGGGATAGATTGCAGTTTAACGGAACACGAAAGCAAAGAGTGAAAGTGGGAGAGCATCGAGAAGAAGAAGAAGCAGCAACAACACCACCACCAACACCATGTTGTAGATATATATATATATATATATATATATATATATGTGTTCAAATGAAAAGGTTCAAAAAGTTTTAAAAAACAATTTTCATAAGCTACTTTGGGAAAACTTGGTAAGACATCTGGGGCGCAATTGGAGTGTCTGGAGTGGTTGTGCGCATGGAGGAGGAAAGAAGTAGGCTCGCTTTTTGTTAGCTGATCGACACCGGTGACAAGAGTTGGTGCTACCATCATACCAGAGTCAAAGTCAAAGGCAGCATGCAATGGATGCATGTATGGGTTATATATGCACGCTATATTGATAAGTGTGTATGTACATATATGACTTGAATGCACATTCACAAAATGTACATATAGGAGAAATGGGCATTTATATATATATATATATATATATATAGGCGAATGTCAAAGCAATCAGAAATTGCAGCACGGACGTGCGAGATAATCCTTATATTGAGAACGCCAACGCATACCGCCTGATACCTTGGTATACACAGTAATTTTTCTATCTGACTCGATTAAACGTTTGCCAGCTAGAGAGAAGACACGACATGCCACTTGTGGTGTAATACCTTGATTATGTCGACGACCTAAAGCTATATCACCTAGTTTATGCCTTGGATCTTCACGTGGGGATGTAGCTTGTGATTAAGGGCATTGCCGATGTGTAGAAAAGGGAATTCTGCTCTCTTCTTTCATGCGTGTCGTGCTAAAGTGCGAAGCTTAGGAATTTGACTTTGTAATAGATTGGACGATTTCACCGACAACTACCTTATTGCCTAGTCTAAGAGTTCACATGACATTGTGTACCCTGATATTAGTTACTGTATCACTTAGCTAGTCAATTCGTAATCGATCAACTTGGAAGTGACTTGTCAATACTTGGGGGTTCAGACTTTTTTTATGTCTACGTGTTCAAAACGGTTATAAAGTTTTCATTTGATTTTCAATATAAACAATGTTCAAGAATTGTTTTGGCTGCTCTAGATGGCTCTGATGATTCCACGCTGTTACGAGAATTTGTTGTTAGAAGAAGGCCCACATAAAAGTGCAGTATTGTCGAATATGACGGGAAAATTTGACTTCGAGCAAATAGCAAAACAGATAGCACGAACAAGTATATCTAAGCAAAATTCCGTATCTCTTCTCTGGTCCTTTGAAGTAGTGACCTAAGATTTAAATCCCACATGTCACACACACACACACACATTGGGGAGAGTCTGACCGTGGCCGGAGGAAATCGGATCTAATAAGTGCCACATAGCAAGAGAAGAGTGTACATAAGTCATCACCCCATACATGTGACAACTAAGGTGTACTCTCTCTCTATTGACGCGCATGGGTTAGTTATTGTTGCTGTTAATGTTGCTGCAGGATTGCAAACCTAGCCGTCGCGTTAACAAATATTTCTAATATTACTTGAGTCAGTATGTGATAACTGGCTCAATTGAATATTTTCACTGGTGTCCTCTGAATGGGCTGTCGAACTACAGCACTGTGTCACGATCACCTCTTCGCCACCTCTGTCCGATACTAGCGCGGGCGTGGTACTGCTCTACGGTTCGTTGACTCTGACGACCAGCATATTCTGCCTGTTCAATTGCCTGTACCCGCGGGCGGGGGCGGCGTATTTGCCCCTGACCGTCTAGACTTTGCCAGAAGCCGAAGTTGCCTGTTGTGGGGTTCGGCTGCTATCTGAGGCCGGCCGACCGACGACACAATCAATGTTCAGGGGGGTTCGCCATCCGCTTAGCTCGATGGCATCGCCGCATCTCCTTGTCGCTTCTTGGCGCTCCTTCGCTCGCTTCCTTCGAGAACCGTGGTCGTTCTTTGTCGTCGCGCGGGGAGAGATTTCTGCTTTTCGGGGCTGCTGCTGCTGCCGCCGCTGCCGCTGACGTGTCACTGATGTTGGTGGGCCGCCTGGGCCTCTGTCGGGGCCCTGGGACTTCATCTCGTGGTTACTACAACCACAGCAACAACAACAACTACCACTATTAGTATTACTACTACTGCTACTACCAGTGCGATTACTACTACTACTACGAATACGACAGCCACTGCTAGTCGCTGCAGTTCGACTGCGCTTGTTGAAGCTAACCGACCTGCGCCTAGTGCGAAATCGCCGAGCAGGACACCGAAGCTGTAGTCGTTCGGCTGCTTGCGTCGTTGTTGTTTGTTTGTCGTTGTCGTCGTCGTCGTTGTTGTTGTTGCCGCTGTTGTTGCTGCTGTTGTTGTTATTTTTGCTGTTGTTGTTTTTGTTGTTATGTTCACTGGCGAGGCAACCACCTCTATTTTTTGCGTATGATTCCTGCCTTCTGTCTCACCGCCGCTTGTGTCTCGTTGTCGGCGTTGCCCTTCGACCGGACCGTTCGTTCAAACTTGCGCCGTTTTGCGTCCACACAATTCTCAACTAACTCCCCACTACCCCCCCCCCCCCGCCCCCGCCACCCCACTCACCCCCGACGGACAGCGACGACGGCAGGACATTGTCTGCTGTGTCTGTCTTTAGTTTTTCCGCATTCAATCGCGACGATCTTGTCTGGCTGGATTCGACGATTTCGACTGACGACTCGACGCTAATGTCAAGCATGTCATGCTTCTTTTTCTTTTCTTCTCTTTCTCCCGTCTCTTCTTCGTTGTCGTCTCTTTTCTTCCTCGTCTGTCAAGTGTACTACAAGGGAGGGGGGCCCGGGTGTGGGGGTGACATGGGCTTGTAGCTCGAAGAAGAGGTCTCAAAAAGTACCACCAACAGTTTTTGGGTCTGCATGATGTGTATAAGTGTGCGTGCGTATTTAACTGTAAGTGGATAAGCATATATATATATATATATAATATAATATATATATATATATATATATATATATATATACATACATGAAGAAAGCTTGTAGGTGTTATGTGTATATGTCGATGTACTCGTATTTGTACGCGAGAGTGTGTGTTTGTGTATATATGTGTGTGAGGCTGTTCCTAAGAGACCCGTCGTCGGGAGAAAGTGCGTGCTGTACGTCGAAAGAAGCAGTAGCAACAGCAGAGGGCGGCGCCGTTTTCAACGCATTTGCCGCGGATCATGCCGGCGACAGGGGGTGTCGATTGTCGATTGTTGTTGTTGTTGTTGTTGTTGTGCAGCGGCAGCCCCTATTAACATCGTCTCGGCCATGTTCTTCTACCCACTTGCTCCTCTCATCCTTCTCCCGACCCCTCTCCCGACCCCCGGCCAAGACAATTCTCCTCTCGCCGTTGTTCTTGCCCACTACTCCCCATTCTTCCCCCCCCCCCCGTCCTCCCCATTCTTCGCCCCCCTCTCTCCTCCTCCCCGCCTTAACAACCCCAATAACGTCGCCACTTCCACCGCAAGTTTGTCACTTTGCTCTGCGCCACGACGGTCAACCACCGCATTTCTCTTTTTTGTTGGGGCCTGTCTGCCAGCGTCGTAAGTTGGTTGGCTGACTCCTGTCTTTTGTGGTCGTCGTTGTTGTTGTTGCTGTTGTTGTTGTTGTTGTTGTTGTCGTCGTCGCTGTTGTTGTTGTTGTTGCTGCTGCCAATTGTAGTTGTCGCTACTGCTACTACTACTACTGGTACAGTTTTTGGCGTTATTGGAGTTGTCTTGTTGTTGTTCCTGTTCTTGATGATGATGGTGATGATGCTATAATACCGTTCTTGCCGTTGGCGTTATTGTGCTTGTTATTGTTGTTAATGGTGATGACGATGGTACCGTTCTTGCCTTTGGCGTCATTGTGGTTGTTGTTCATAATGATGATGATGATGATGACGATGATTATGGTACCGTTCTTGCCCTTGGCGTTATTGTGATTGTGCCTGCTGTTGTTGTCGTTGTTGTTGTTGATGGTGATGATGACTATGGTACCGTTGTTGCCCTCCTTCCTCCATGGTCCTTGTTTCTATCGTTTGTTTATCTACTGTTTGGCAGCCGCGATGGTGGCGGTGGTGGTGGTGGTGGTGGTTGTTGTTGTGATGGTAGTGGCCGTCCTGAACCGCTGTGGTCTTTCTCCTCCTTGTTCTATTGCTCAGGGTCGCCGTCGTCGTCGTCGCCGTCATGGTCATGGTCTTCGTCACCACTTCTTTAAATGCTGGTCGCTGTTGCTTCTCTAGCGTACGCGGCTGGCTGACTGGCTTGTTTGTCGCTTTCGTTGTCGTCGGCGTTGTTTTTGCTTTTTCTTCTTTTCCTTTTTCTTCTTCGTTTTCCTCCTTCTCTTCTCAAACAGACAGACAGACAACCAGAACTAACCAACTAACTAGCCAGACAGGCCACCGCGATCACGGCAACCACGAACGTCACGGCAGCAACAGCAGCAGCAGCGACAACAGCAACAGCGGGGCTACCGTCGAGGCCCACAGGATTGTCGTTGTTGTTGCTGTTCTCCTAGTGGTAGTTGAACGTTGTCGCCTTCGTCCATCCAACAGCGAGCAGGATGATGACGACGACAACGAGAACGACAACGACGACGACGACGACGATGATGATAAGGAAGGCCTTTGGTGCGTCGTCGTCGTCGTCTTTTTGTGGTGGTTGAGTGGTTTTGGACGTTCTGGAGATTGTCATGAGACGCCGCCGACTCTCGTTGAGTTTGGGAGCGGCGACGCCGCCGCCGCCACCGCTGACGCCAAAAGCCACAAGTTAACAGCGGCAGCGGCGGCGCTGGCGGCGACAACAACAACAACCGGCAGGGAGGAATAGAGGATAGATAGAGACGCAGGAATAGATATAGATAGATGTATGGCTGAACGTACGGACGCCTAGATAGATAGGTTGATAGAGAGCCAACCCCCCCCCCCTTCGCGCGGCCCGCTAGTGCCCCACTAGATTGCCGACGGCCCCCGTCATCAACATGGGAATCGGCTGGCTGGAGGGAAGGGGAGGGGGAGGAATAGTGGATAGGAGAGACGAGGAGAGAATACGACTGAAGACAAGAGATTGAACGGGCACGTGGGAAGAGCTGTAGGAGTGGAGGGGGGGGGGGGCGGGGAGTGGGGTGTAGGAAAGGGGGTAATCGGAGAGATCGAGAGGCGACGGAGGCGTCGTTAGCATGGCCATCGCCGTCGTCGTCGTCATCGGGCATCGTCAGGATAGTTCCTACGTTCTTAGTCTTCATCTTCTTCTTCTCCTTTCGCCTCCCGCTCTCCAATCCCCCCCCCCCCCCGCTCAAGGATGGTGGTGTTGCTGCTGCTGATGTTGCTGCTCCGTCATTCGGCTGGGGCCGCCGACGCTGTTCTGGTATTGCCGTCGTATTGGTCTTGGGGAATCTTGGACATCGTTGTCACCAGCACCATCACGGCCACCACCACCATGATGGTGATCGTGGCTCATCCCCTCGTTTTTCTCTTCGGAGGGGGGGGGGTGGGTGACTCGGGAGCAACGGGAGGAGAGGAGATCTACGGTAGTCAGCGGGCGGTTGTTTCGTTAGACTTCGGGTGGCTTCTTTCAGCCAGAGATCTGCTCCTGCTGCTGCTGCTGACGCTGCCGTCGCCACCGCCGCGGCTGTTGCTTCTGAGACTATTGCTGCTGTTGCTTCTGTTGTTGTTGTTGACGGTGACCAGTTGACGATGAGCCCCAGTTTTTCTTTGCGTTTCTCTCCTCTCTCTCTCTCTCTATTTCGGGGTGTCGCACGCTCTCTACCCCATTGTGGCCTCTCTATTTAGTTATCAATCTATTTCCAACACTCTCACTCTCTGTGTCAAACTGTGTTCTTCTCGCCTAGTCGGTCAGCCGGTCAACCAGCCAGCGAGCCAGGCAGCCAGTAATGCTGTTGCTGCTGCTGCTGCTGCTGTTGCTGTTGGCCCGTCCGTTTGCCGTCACCGCGGCCTGTTTGTAGTAGTCGTAGTAGTAGTAGTAGTAGTTAGGCAGCGAGCGGTTGCCGCTCCGCCGACTAAATAGTTACTAGAGCAGCGGCGGCGGTGGTAGAAGTTCGTCGTGTGTCTGTGTAGCGACGGCGGTAGCGGTGGCGGCGGCGAAGCACACGAAGGAAGAACGACAGCAACAACAACAACAACAATCGCAACAACAACACATACCGGGAACAATAGCGGGGCGGGGAAAAGACAAAGAGAGGCCAGCCAGCCATAATAGAAGAAGGCCGCCGTCAGCATTTGCATCAGCATCATCATCAACATCAACATCGACGGCAACAACAAAATCGTCATCATCATAACCACTACAGCAACTCCAACATCATCATCATCATCATCATCATCATTACAGTAACCACCATCATCATCACCGTCACCGTCATCATCATCATCATCATCAATTGGAGTCGACGCTAGTGAGAGTCTATTGACGAACGCGGCAGTAACGCGACGCAGAGAAGCAGCGGCTGACGCCGACGCAGACGCAGGGGCCCCCCTGACCGACCCAGACGACGACAGTCAGGAGGCCAACGGACGGACAAACGGACGGACGGACACACATAGAGACGGCAGACTGAGCGAGCTGATTGCTAAGCCAGGCTGGTTAGGCTCAGGCGTCTGGCCGCTGTCTGGCCGATCCGTAGCGGCTGTCTGAAAGCTGCCGCCGCTGCCGCCGCTGCTGCTTAATACGACGTCTGCGTGTCTCGTCTCGGTCTGTCTGTCTGTCGGTCTGTCTGACTGTGTATGCGGTCGTTGGCATCGTCCAATAAGACAATCCGCCGCCGACGTAGACAAGGAAAAGATGTTGCTGTTCTCGTTGTTTTTGCTGTTGTTGCTCTTGTTGTTGTTGTTGTTGTTTCTGTTGTGGCTGCTGCTGTTGTTGCTCTCGTTGTTGTTGTTGCTGTTGCTCTCGTTGTTGTTGTTGTTGTTGTTGTTGTTGTTGTTGTTGCTGTTGATCTCGTTGTTGTTGTTGTTGCTGTTGCTGTTGATCTCGTTGTTGTTGTTGTTGCTGTTGATCTCGTTGTTGTTGTTGCTTTCGTCGTTGTTGTTGTTGTTCTTGTTGTTGTAGTTGGTTTTTATTTTAATTTTGTATCTATCATAATTTTAACCAGAACAGAAATCTTACAGAAAAGACGCATCAAAGTGGTATGTGTCATCGGCCGGGATCGAACCTGCAACTTTTTTTTATGCCAGAGCCGCTTTTCGTCATCTGAACCATTTATTCATGTCGTTGGTATTGTTTGGTTGTGGTTGTTGAAGTTGTTGTTGTTTTTATTGGGGTTATTGCCGTTGTTGTCGTTGCGGTCGTAGTTGTTGGAGTTATTGCCGTTGTTGTAATGCTGTTGTTGTTGTTGTTGTTGTTGTTGTTGGAATTATTGCTGTCTTTGTCGTTGTTGTTAAAGTTATTGCGGTTGTTGTTGTTGAAATTATTGCGGTCGTTATCGTTGCTGTCGTCGTTGTTGTTGTTGAAGTTATTGCTGTGGTTGTTATCGATTTTGCTGCTGCTGGCAATAGCTAGTTAGCTGTTACTGTTGGTGCTGCAGCCGCTTTTGTTGTTGTTGCGGTTATTGTTTTGGTTGTTGCTATAGCGCGATATACGCTGAGGCTACATGCACATTCCTCACCCAGTTGTCTTCGTTATGGTCGTGGAGTACGGCATCACCTTCAGCTCAGTGGGTGGGTCGTCATGGGTCGCTTCTCGTTGTGGTGGTTGCAGCGGCCATAGTCGCCATTGGCAGACGGCAACAGCAGATGAACTAAGCGCGTACATATCGCGTTAAAGTTGAAACTGACTACTTCAACACTATTTCCTACATAAATCAAGCCAGTAGCGTCAATAAACACTACAACAAGAGAAACCGTCATAATAGCGAAGACAACACTAATAAATAAATAACCGACATAACGGCATTCAAACGTTCAACACGTTGACAGCACCAAATGAATATGACGACCTCGGCAACAACAATAATAATAATAATAATAATAATAATATATATATTATTATTATTATTATTATTATTATTATTATTATTATTATTATTATAAGATATCTTCGTGGTTAGGCTATAGGTGTCGATAGCCTCACATCAACTACCCCCCTAACCTCACCCCGTTTCTACCGGTTGGCCTACCATGTATCTTAACATGATGGCGGTGATCGTGCTTATGGAGCCTCGACAAGAGGCCGCTGCGACCCCCAGCATCACCATCCTCTTAGTCAACATCGGCATCTATCGCAATCTTATTTGTAAGGGTCAACGCGTTTCTGCTAGTCCAGGAATGACTCAAACGACGCCAGCTAAACAATTAATTGAACTACACGGCCGGTGGCTGCCAGTACAACAAAACAAGGACGATGATTCTGTCGCCGCAATCTGTCAGCCAGGATTATGGTTGTTGTCGTTGTTGTGTTGTTGCAGGCGCTGCTGTTGTTTAGCTTTGTTGTCACCGCTCATCATTGGTATTGTTTATTATTGTTGTTGTCGTTGTCTTGAAGTTGTTGCTGGCCGCTAATGCTGGTCGTCGGATCTGATCGAGCGAGACCGATCACGAGCGTCCTGGGTTCAGCTTAATGTCTGCCGGGGGTAGACAATCTACCACCGGAGTGCGATGGTGGGAGAAAGAGCGGAAATGAATGCCCCCGCCCTGGACGTCCCCGTCAAGCTCGTCGGTCAAAACCTTTCCTTGATGTGTTCACGGCGACGTCGACAACGCTAACACTAGACTATTAAACAGAAGCAGCAGATCTTGTACTTGCATGTGATCCGCAGTCAAGCGCAATCACACACTTAAGTGCCTCCAACGTTTGTCTTTTAGACATATCTGTGCTCCCAGTTTATTTTCTAGACCGACCTGGATTAGAACCGACGATCTCGCGAATGCAACGCAATGACTTCGCCATTAAGCCACTTTGCCTGATTAAAGCAGAGTTTGTTATATAAATGTTTGCCGAGGGAACGCAGCTGTTCCGGGCACATTGTCGAACTGGGCTAACCCTGGGTTAGAGAACCCGTGACAGAGACAATTGTTCACTCCAAAGTGCTAACATAAAAAAAGTTATATAACTAGATCAATCAAATAAAGTTATATAAATGTTTGCCACAATTCTGCCTATAAATAATATAGAATCTCCGTTTATTTGTTGCAGGAAAGGAGATGCACCTGATTCGGTCAGGCTAATGCTGAGTGCTGGAAGGCGTAAATAGCGTACGCATGCTGGATCCGATTAATGAACGAAACTGGAAATGAAGCCCCTGCCGCGACCGCTGCTGCTGAAAATCCCATGACGAATCGCGATACGAGACGCACTGCGTTTCGTTTGGCCAACGCTGACCAGTTTGAAAATTGCCCATTTAATTGTTATAGCCCATAATGCAAGTTTGACCGATATATATATATATATATATATATATATATATATATATTCCATTAACAAACCCATAGTAGCCTTCTGGTATAATCGGAAGTTACTTAGTCAATATATATTCTGTGTGTTTGTACCTATTGTATCCTTAGGCCTTACGGAGTATCGACGATGCCCGAAAAGATGATCCTGAGGATGACAGCGCGCTTCGGTGAACTCTAAACGGACAACCAGGATACTGCTATTCACAAGCGCGTGTCCATGAGACATTTGGTCACACAGCATCACCGGTCGGGACGAGCAAGGTCCTGAGCTTATTCTCACGAGCACGGTCGGGGGCGGGAGGGTGGGACAATGTGAATGAACTGGAAGTGAGCAAGGTGACGCTGAGTGAAGGAGTTGACTAACATGCAGCTTTTCTTACAGAACAAGGTTACTGGAACATCCAGCACTGCCGTGCGCTTGAGGGCGTCGTGATGGATCGTCAGCCTCACACAGGCGAACACAAACAAGCCCCTCGACGAACGCTTGTCACCACGAGTTAAATAAATGTTACTACAACCGTATGCAGTTGTTTTTCCTTATTTAATACATCAGCCAGCGACCCACGGAGAGTCGGAATGCTGTCCACTCTCAGCTTTTTCTGTGCGATCTTCGTGATTCGGACAGTACACAGAGGTCGTAAAAGGCATGATGACGGCGCGGTTCGTCATCAAAGGCCATCACGTGCCAATTTTGTCACCTGCCATACGATTGGCCTGTGTTCGACTGTTACTGCTCGAGCTAACTGGTTTGCGTTTGGTGCTCTCTCTTGTTGTTCGTGTTGTTTCCGTCTGTCCAGTGCACGCGTCTGTAGTTCACAAACTGCCGCTGACCGCCGCTGCCGCGGCAGCAGCAGCGGCAGTCGCAGCAAATCCGCTGGTCACTGAACCGCTCGGAGTTGGAGTTATCAAGACCTCGTTAGCGGACAGCGTCCTAACGATGAACACGACGCCAAAAGGTCTACCCTCGATCATCAAATCGGTCGCCGGCGCGCATCAGCAGGCGCGACATCCTCTACCGCCGCCGCCGCGGGCGCCGCTCATACCGGCGGGGGCGCCGAACGCCGCAGCGATTAACGCCGCCGTTGCGGCAGCCGTTGTGCCTCTGGTGACGGCGACCGTGCTCGTGCCGAAGCTGGTGGGCGGCGCGGGCGTCAACGGAGGCAGCGGGCACTCAACGAACGCCCACCATCTGCACCATCCTCACCCACTTCAAGCCATTCAGGTTGTACAGGCGGCGGCGGGGGCGGCAGCGGCGGCGTCAACAACAACGACGACGACGACGTCAACGACCGCAAGCATGAGCACGACGACGTCCTCATCGTCGTCTTCAGCTGCGAACGTCGCCCCCAGTGGTGGTGGCGGCGGCTACTACCAGTTGACGAGCGGGGCCGGCAGCAATGGCGGCGGTCCCGATTCGCCGCAGTCGGGCGGGTCGGGCGGTTCGAGCGGGACGCCCGTCAAGGCGTCGGCCTGTCCCTGCTGCTTCAAGTCGTTCTTCGACCGGTCGACGATGAAGCGCCACATGAAGCGGCACTTCGCCGATCGCGAGACGTACGACTGCGTCGCGTGCAGCAAGTCGTTCACGCGCAAGGACAAACTTCGCGACCACCTCAAGTCGGCCCGGCACATTCTCACCGTCTACGTGAGTACTCGGCGATAAGGCAATAAGCATAACGCCGTCACGTCACTTTACTCTGCTTCACTTTCTCCGTATCCTATTCCTTCTTAGAGCCTTCTCCTGCTTGAATCGGCCTGTGAACTCAACCTTATGAGTTCCACGGCCAGTTCACCTACAACTAGCGTTTCTTGGCTAGTCATGCTGTTGAAGCATGTGAACTTACAATGGCTACGAATCGAATTTTTTTGTCGCGAGTTACCCGTCATACTTGACCCTCTACTGGATTTATGAATTGAATTAACAGCTTACCACCCGCTATTGAACTCCTTACATTTGCCTACTACTACTACTACTACCATGACTACAACTACACCAACCACTACAATAACTTCTACCACTTTGCGATGAATAATGCAGGGTCCCAACGCTCTGCCAGCGGGCAGCGAGCGGCAGCCCGCTGAAACGGCCCACTCACCGTCTTCGGCGTCATCACCCGAGCATCCGGGCCCGTCGTCGGATGCGCTTTCGTCACTACCGCAGACCGAGCGCGAGATCGTGCGCTTCATGGAGAAGCTACGCACAATGGGCAAACTCGAGGGCCTGCCGCTCGAGGCCACCGGGCCCCTTCAGCAGTTGGCCAACGTCAGCAGCGTGTTCAGCAGCACAGTGATCGGTGGGTCTCACGCGCCCCTTGGCGTCTCCGACACCGAAGGCGACGACCCTGAGGACGACGGAGAACCTGATGCAGGCCCCGAAAACAACGACGAACGGTATAATGACGGCTACGCTCGCTGCCACCACTGCGTCACCACTTCTGCTGCTACCACTGCTTTTACTAGTCAATACTGCTCCTTAGTTTGAATGTTTCGATGCTCAAAAACGTTTATATATATTATATATGTATATATATATATATATATATATATATATATATATATATATATATATATATATATAAATATATTACCAGTATTAATTACACCTGCAATTGGTCTGTACAGATGAGCTAAAGCGTGAAGGTTTTAACGTACGTTCTAACTGACCTGCATATGCATCCGGCCCGTCAAAAAAACTGATTTATTTATGTCAATTATGCTGGTTTGGTATCACATTTGTCCGTGAGACTGCAAGTATATACATTTATATATATAGAAAATATTGTGATGATTTATTAAGCATTTACAATACGTTTGCACACTCGGCAGTGCTCGCCTCATATATATATATATATATATATCTTGCTTTGTATGAGCGCTGTTATGGATTCCTCAGCGTATGCTAATGGACAGTGGAATTAATGTCGTTTCAGAGTTCCTGAGAGTGTTGAGTCGCCACCTTTGAGCGTGTCGCCCGCGAACGAATCGTCGTAGACAAGACGACGTTTCACGTCGTCTCAACGGTATCAACAAGTACAAGACCAACGGTTGTGAGAACATCAGCACGAGCAGCCAAGCACTGCCATAGCAATAACACCACGAACCTCGAACCGTAAGGACAACAACAGCAGCAGCACGAAATAGCAGCAGTCGCAGTGGGATCAGCAACAACAATAACAACAACAACAACAACAAAAACAACAGCGGCAGGAGCAACATCACATCATGCACAATTATCATCACCATCTACAGCGTCTACGTTCTCACGTAGCAACAATAACGAATCACAATAGCAGAGCAGTAATCATACCGATGACAAGAACGTGATGAACGTCGATCCTCATAATGACGTTTTGCCATGTTCGTTCCAACCTGCTATCGGGTAGGATACGCGGGAGCGCTAATTTAAGCAAATGATAATAATCATCGTCATTATCGCCTTTCATATTAAGTTAATTTAAGTAGGCAAATCGATGCAATTGCAGAAAAGAAAAGAAATGAGAAAGCAAAACGAACGTATAGATCGAAATAAGCCCGTTGATCTTTTGATGCGTTGCTACAGATGCTTTTGCTTCTGTTAGTACTGTTGATACTGCTGTGGCTACTGCTTCCGCAGCTGTTTTATCTGCTCAGCTACCGTTGGGGCTGTTTTCGACGAAGCCGAACGGGACAAAGGCGAAACAAACAAGTCATGTACATAGGTGATTAATTGTTCAATGTAATATCAAGACAAGACAAGTTGAAAAAGAGAAGGTATCGTTGTCAATACGAGAAACTTGGAGATATATTGAGACAGAAAGAAAGAGAGAGAGAGAGAGAGAGAAAGTGAACAGAGGAGATGGAGAGAGTATTCTAGATACTGAGACATAACCTAACGAATGCCGAAGAAGTCGCAAGAATGGCAAGACAAAATGCACAACATCTTCGGTTTGGTTATAACTATTGAGAAAGCTTCGGAACGAATTCGGTAACCCGAATCCAAAACTAGGCGGCATTTGGAACACCCTTGTTGAGCCGCAACACGCTGTGCCTATTTAAGCAAATTATAGTGGGCCAAAAATGACTGTTCTTTTAACCACCACACTAATAGCAACAACGCGCGGCACTGATAAAGTGCCTAAGGAAAAGGATAGCGCCGATTCTATAAGATAGCGCAAACAAAACAGACAAATTCTACTCGTAATCGTAGTCGAATCCTTCTCGTACAAAAACAAATTTGAAAACAGCTAAGTTTTCAGCTGTGCATTAACGCAACGGCCGCCGTTAACTCTCACAGGCTTGCATATTTGTCGAAGGACGAAGGCTCTATTTTAGTTGTGGTTATCTGTGCAGGTCTGAAACGAATGCTGACTGAGGTACATGGCCGATGAACAAGAATAATTCCCTCGCTAGACCCGCTGCTGTGTGCCAACGCTCTAATGATTCAACAGCGGCAGCATCGGTAACACTGAGAGTGCCTAAACACTGACCATAGCCAACGACAGAACAAAAGAACAACAGGGACTAAGATCCTAGCCACAGCAGAAGGCAAACGACCAATGGACATAAAAACAACAACAACAATAGCGACATATAGCATTGCCCCATCATCACGTATGTTGCGGCAACGACAGCTGTAGTATTAGGACAACAATAACAACGGTAACACATATAAAATAGCAACGCCAAGAAGAATTACAATTACAGTGGCAACAACTTGTACCACAACAACAACAGCAACAACAAGAAGCACGGAACGTATGCGTCGAGAGCTTTAATGTCAATGATCTCCAAGCGATTGGGCCAATGTTGTATGTCGCGTGCACCTCAGCAGATAGCTTGTGTGGCGCTGCATAGCACTGAACGAACGCAGTATGTAATTATTGATTCTAATCAAACCCGAATTAGTGTCAGGGTGGAATACACACATGCTAACAACCGACCGACCGAACTATGCCAACGTGTATACCATCGATAGCGGGCTGAACTAAATCTTTTGGCGCATAGTCGCTTCGTTTCTGTTCGGTTTCGGTGTCGTCTGATCTCATCTTATCGAATTATGGCGGCGAGTTCATGCTAATCATGGAACCGTTAAAAAAATAGACTGGCCAGATAAAGTGCGTCTATCGAGTCCACCTTGTGACAGTTCTTGTTCTGTCGCTGCACTGTGTCGCTTCGTTGGATAGATCTAGCGTTTATTTTTGAATGGTATCAAGGATCAGTGTCTCTGCTGCTCTCTCTCCCTCTCTCTCAGTCTCTTATGTTTTCTCTTTTATATCTAATTTAGTCGGGCTGCGTTGACAAAACAGATAAGCTGACTACTGCCCTTTCGTATAGAGCTGACGTGACGCGTCATATACGCGACGCTGAGCTTGGGCTAAGGATATAGCTAGCGGCTATATCTTTGGCCAAAGTTCGACGTCGAACTTTAAACTGTAGTTCGCTACACACTCAAAATGCTTTTACAACAAGACAGACGGAACGACACGGGGAATACGTAGCGGCGAAGTAATAAACGCCTGCGTATTCCTCCGAAGAAAAAGGCTGGAGACGTCAGAGTACAAGTATTTGGAATCTGCACTTCCTCCATTTAATTGGTCACAGTGAAGGCACTGATAATCGTTTCTAGTTGGATATGAGTTTGTATACATAGTGTGCACCCTTTGATAAAATCACTGAGATACGATATATATGCATATATATATATATATATATATATATATACATACATACATACATATATACTAACGCCTGGCGCACTATCTACACAAAAACACACCGAACTTTGCTCAATTTCGCATACTAGCATGCTACGACACGTGAATGTCAAACGTCAGAACCAAACGTGAGCCAACAAGTGGCGGCGACCAACGAACGATAATACCGTTATTTTTACAAAGTCTATTTTTCTACGTTCTAAAGCTTGTCCTGACGCTGCCTGCATTTGTCTGCGATGCAACGATAAACGTACTGACGCTTCCGTCCTACTTTGTATCCTGAGCGGATCGTCGCCTGTCATTATCGTTGAATCGCTTCTTTGCTTTTTTGTTATCTTTCCCAAACTTTTCATCTTCCCCTTGTGCTACCTCATTAAAGAGACGAACGAGACGTCACACTTCATTCTACACACCGACGCGCCTACAAAATCAGTGTCGACGACTGCCGACGCAACCTATGTACCATATATACATAACATGTACAATCAAAGTATGCATCACCTGTCAGCCAGCGATCAATGAAAGAAAAGAAACCGTAGAAAGCTAACCGGGAACACAAATCGAGATTCCCAGCTGCAGAGCGAACAGATATATAACTACAGCTCACTAACTGAATCTGGCAGAGCAAAACCGAACTGTTCATAGTAGCCAAAAGTCGTTAATTGATCGGATTGCTTAATTCTTGCCGTATTATCCTTTAAGCGTTTACCGGTTCTATTAAGATGGAATATATACGACACAAATTATGCCACCAAATCTATATATATTTATATATATGTATATATCACGGGTCAACTAAGCGCGCGTCGTGAAGGGGTTTCCTGTTCGGTATGAAAGCATATAGTTAACAATGATTAATCAATCACACATCCTACCGAATAAGTAACACAACCAGGCGGCATCCGTTACAATTAACCGCGTAGTTAGTATGCCTTCCCTCCTGCAGAACAGTACAATGTAGCTAGTGGCAGTTCTAGCCATTTTGGCTAGGAGTAGACTGGGGGGCTGTTCTATTGTTATCTCGCACAGAAACACAAACAAAATGGAGGCGATGGCGGCGAATGAAGTGGAAAAGTGTTGATGATATACAAGCACAGAACCCGAAATATATATATATATATATATATGGGTGAGAGAGAGAAGTCGTAAGAGACAGCGAGCCCAAGATGTCAAAGAGAGAGAAATATTTCGATTGCTCAAAGAGGCAAACTTAAATGTATGTTTGTATGTAATGTTCACTACTTATTATACACTGATCTACATAGCAATAATCGAGAAGGCAAGACTAATAGATGAAGAAGGTGAAGAAGCAGCAGCAGACTTAGTAGATAGACGGGACAGGGGGCGAAAGTGGTTAAGGAGAAGAACAGGCACGTCGCTGCATACAGTATAGAGGCCAATAAGGAAAAGAGAGAGAGAGAGAGGGAGGGGACTGCTTTGCCTCAATACAAAAGCTTAGCACGACCTCACGAGGGTTCGCGTTCTTTGATCTCAACAGCAACTTGTGTTGCAGATATGGTGACAATGATGACAAACGATGGTGATGAAGATGAAAATAGATGATCAAGGTTCATCTTATTGATACGAATTGTATATTATATTACTCTCTCTCTCTATCTGTAGTACAGTTGGCGAGCGGTACTGGCGATTAAATGCTGACGGCGCCGCGGAAGATCAGTATAACAATAAGAATAACTGTAGTGCTAGTAGTAATTACGACGAAGATGATGATGATGAAGATGCGGATGCTTTTGACGATGACGGCTACACACCTTCCGTACGTGCAAGCAATGTACACGGGTGGTGTTGATGATTTGCGTCCAGCATGTAGTAGGTGTGGACTTTGCCGTATTGATCGCTGTATACTTGATCTCGCCTTGTTCACACGAAACAGGCGGTCGCCGCTTCTGTCTAAGCGCTCTGTCAACGCAAAATAAGAAGAAAGGAGACGGAGAATGACGAACAGCTGCTGGAAAGTGGCTTGTGCCAAACATTGTCGTTAGTCGTGTCTCTCTATTGTGTCTTCTTCGATTGCCAATACTGCCAGTCCGCGCCCATAAGCAGATGATTTTAGCAATCTGCCTGCAGGTCGGATTTCCTAAATCTGCTGGTCTCTGCGATCACGATAGACAACGACGACGACGACAACAAAGACGTTGATGTGTTGAAGATGTTCGGTAAGACCATGGTACCATGGTGGATAGTGGTAATAGTGATGACGTTGATCTCATTTTCCCCCCCTCCCGTGGGGTCTGCCTAGGTGAACGACGTATTGTAGGTCTGGGCGTGTCTGGATGTGTCTGTTAGGTGAGGTGTGGGGGCTCGGTGGGAGAGAATCGCAGTGTCGTCGTATCTCGGATTGCGGTTTGCAAAACGACCCTGCGATTATAGCAGATTGCAGAAACACTAAAACAAACAAACTTGTTCAACTACAGCTGCTACAACGACGACGACGCGTAGCACCACAAATGCGCCGCAGGGACCAACAGATCGAAACATATATATAGCAAGATAACAATAATGTTAAAGGATGCAGGAACGAAGCAACTAACGAAAATAACGTAATAAAACAGTTGGGAAACGTTATTTAAAAAAAAATACACTTCAACAAAGTTCACAGCTTAGCGACGACACGTTGCAGAGACACACACACACATATAGAGAGAGAGAGGCACTATGTATTTTGTAATTAAATGGGAAATTGTGTAAACCACTGGAATGTGTTTGTTGAAGATGTATTTTTGTACACCGAACCATCTGCAATTTGTGCCATTTAGTCTGCTCTGGTGCAGAGTACATAGGGAACAACACCTGGCGGTTGTGAGGGTAAAATAAGAATTGAATACGCTGCGTATACACAAAACCTAGTATATATATATACACTACATGATGTATACATACACACATAATGAAGGTAGAACCGTTGCTGCGGGCTACCATCACTACCACTCTATGCAACCAATAGTTCACGCAAAACCTAGCATCATGCCTGAAAGCATATGGCTAGCGTTACCAACGTCGATCGAAGCGAAAATGATGGTGACGGCCGACAACGAGAACAACAACACAACAAGCAGGAACGTCAGAAATTTGAAGAATGCATTTTTAAATCGATTTAAGGCGACTGATACGATATACAGATGATGGCAACAACAACGACAACGTATTTGCGAGTAACAGTGCATCTCCTTACCGCTCTAGTTGTGCTTGCACAAATATATATATATATATATATATATATATATATATATATATATATATATTTGTGCTGCGATATACTGGTCGTAGTTGAGGCAATCTTCAGCACGAGGATGCGTGCCCACACGATGATCTCAGAAGGAACCAAGGGTAGGCGGAACGAAAAACAGACCAGAGAAGTTAGTCCACTGTAATACTGTACTGACGATTTTTAAACGCTGCCGCCAACAGCAACAACGACAACGATATCATCAGTCATAATATTAATGACATGAGTGCATGAACGAATACTTGAAGACGACAGACAAAAATATGACGACAATGATAACTATTAAGCCTAAACTATTGCTTATTGAGAGGCTATTTTCAATAAAGCGTATATTTCTATTGAGAAATTGTGTTTTCAATGCTGCGGATCGAATGAAAGTCAAACGAAATTGCACCTTTGCATCTATCGAATGCTATCACTTGCTTAATAGCATGTGCGGACTAACACGTGTGTTGGCAGAGACAAAAACGGACTACTAAGACGATTGCATGTAATGTCAAAAACGACTGGTCTAAACCGCAGTTTGTTATATTAGAGTGTCAAAAGGTAAAATCAATCGACATATAGCAATATTTATAACAGGTTCTCTATAGCTAGTTTTTTGGTTCTTGGTTGAATAAGGGTTAAATACAGTTACGTACTATCGCCGTGAGTAGGGATGAAGGGTCCTACGTTCCATCTCGAGCAGTGTGGAACTTGACCCTAGAAGGATGAGTGTTAGCTCGGTGACGCCCATACTCACTAAACGCAACTTCCCTGTCAAACTTCACTATTTGATGATCCAGGTCTCCATAGAACAGCGCTGTGGGCTTTCAGTAGAAGTGGCAAGTGCCACTCGGATTACTTAGGACTACTCACAGGTTTCTTCATCGTCCGGCGTGCTTTGTCCCAACACCTGCGGACCTCTATCACTCAAAGTCACGTGATCTGCTAGCATAGCTGGCAGAAACTCTTTGTAGATGGTGACCAAAAAATAGTATTGATCGATGCTGGACAAGACCATGAATACTTGACACCATGAATGCAAACATTTCGATTAGCAGCAACTTGTGCCCCGAGATCTGAAGAAATCGGTACCTAAGGAACGTGAGTATACTTCATCATCATTGATTACATGTTCGTAGAACATCCGTTTAGAACAAAAGTTGCGAGGAGAGAATTTTCAGTCACTTTCTCGCACTGCATGTCGATAGCGTCAAGACAATGAATGCTCAGCATGTGGCGTCGCTTCAGCGCCAGTTAGGTACACGAACGCTGGTGTCGGTCTATATTCTTACCTGAATCTCCTTTTACAGGGTGCAAGTGCTTCATTTGTCAAAGAGAGCAAGTTTAGCCCCAGTTGAAGTAGAAAGCAGCAGCATGTTAATTGCTCACCAAAAAGAGAGAACGAGTCGCCAATTGTACGATTGAATCAAAGCTAACGCCGCTTTTTTCGTGGAAAGGGAGACGATCCAACATGGTCGATAAGAACAGGCGGGGACAGCCTCGCATACAACGGACGGATAAAGATTGGTCTAACCAAACAGAATACAGGATTCGTTTAGCGTGCACCGAAAAGCATTGGTAATACGCAAGGTACGACTATTTATATCAAAGGCTTAAAAGGGGTTATGGCGATGGCGGACGGTAGTATAGGCTTGAACATAGTCGTATTCAAGAAAGCAATATCTCAGAACGATGGCTTTGATGTGAAAATGTTGCATAACCTGATGGCGCCGTCAACAGCCGTTTGCATAACGGCGTGTGAGCAGAAACAGAACGTTTTAGTATTTCCTGCGCTTGGAAAGTCTTTCATATATTTCATACCAATAGTATGACGTTACCAAATCTAAGAATAAACATGATGTAAAGCAGAGAGAAGACGCACATCTTCCCAGGCACAGTGTAAGCTTGTCAGAAATATTTAGAAATTACATAAGCCACATCAGTATCCGATGCTTAAAAAACATAGTGATTTTCCAGAGACGAATTAATATTATATATATATATATATATATATATATATATATATATGTTAAAAGCAAAGATTATTGCCGTTTTTGCCTAAGATGAATTTATCAAAATGCACGAACATGCGAGTTTATTTATTTGTTAATATAGGTTTCCCCTCCTTCGGACAGCACTCAACTGGCTTTTTAATCCTTCTTTTATAAAATGCCTTGTCATCTGGATACGAAGCAGTATTCCACATCCTTTTGGACGAACATAAAAAAAAGGCTTGATATTTGATCTAACAAAAAAACGTTTTGGAGAGACCGGGATAAGGATTGTCTGAGGGTAGAAGCTTCTCCCCACCTACCTCACGCTTGGAATTGTATAGTATTGCCTAAAAAGCGTACCATTACCATAGTAAACAAAATTTCGAACGATATTTTTACGAATCGTTATTAGTAGGATTCAAATTTTATTTAACTTGTAACGGGGTTAACAATTGTCCCCTAGCGAACGTGACGACAAACTACATCAGCCCTAGGTCCAGGCCTGGTGTAGACCACCTGGACAAGGTGCCAAGCACCGCCGTGGCGTTTCCACGTTGTATATCCAATGATAGCCTTTGCCGAAAAAAATCACCAGCGCGTGGGTCCCCCGTAGCCAATCTGAGACACTTGCATATTTTAGTAATAACTCCCTCAGTAATTTTACCTGGGCCCCCTAAGGTCTCAAAGGCAAAAGGTCGAAAGTCCATAGAGTCTCCAATATGTGCATACTTCCGACACTTATTTCTTTCCGCATGCGAAACAGCATAACCAGCCTGGGTAGCGCCGTGACTGACCATTGAAGGTGCTAAAGAGTCAGTCACAGTAGCGTCCCAGACAAGTGTCTTCCCACCTTCAAAAGCTGTTAGGGTCATCCCATCTGGTCGACGAGAGTCGTCTGTGTACAAGCCTGCGGGTTCGAGAACACAAGGGTAGCCGGAAGACCTTAGAGCACGGGCTAGGGTATCATTTAACGCAGCATGTCTCGTCCTACGGCCTAAACTGCGGATGCAAGATAAGCCATGGTGACCAAGAGGTGAGACCTTTTCGCCACAGCTGCACTCATGTTCCTCGACTAGAGGGACTCCAAGGCGGAGGCCAACGCAGATCCTGACGACAAAGTCATCTAAGAGAGTTCCAACGGGAGCACTCGGTAGGGCATTGAGCCATGCACCAGCACCACTAGATGAAACTGCTCGGAGCCGTGCTTTTTCCACCTCGTCTTCTGTTGAATTAAAAAGATTGGCGAGTTGTATGTCCTCCAACGGCGCGGTCCAGCTTGCCTGGGAAGTAGGTTCTTCTGGAGGGGGTGCTCCAGTGCGTGCCAAGAGACACTCCTTAGAATCTTCTATTAGTGAACGTAACCGCTCGACGGCTGGGAAGTCTAGTATCTTTGACGCCCTATGCCAGGTACTAGACATTGAAGCGACTACCGCGGGACCTGCGACCAAGACAGCGTCTGGAATGCCTAGGCCTCCTTTTGCCACTGGCAGAAGGGCTTGTCTGCGGACTGTCTCTGGTAAACTTAGGTTAAGTAAGGAAGACAGGGAGTTCAACGTGTGGGTGTTCAATTGTTCTAGAATATTTAAATCTTGCGTTAGGTCAATCCCACGAAGCAGGTGGTTTACCCGTGCTGTCGAGAAGCAGGACCTTAATAAGAACAATCCCCTGTGTGCACCTAAAAGACCCAAGCGGCTTGAGGAGGATTTTAACTTATCCACCCAGCCAGATAACTGTTCTTCCTTCCCGTCGTCAAGAAGTGGCACGCCTAATAAGGTAAGGTTGGCCCTATTTGTCCTGATACATTCTGGAAGAAGGTCGGTTATCAGTCTGATCGAGGAGTCGGATATTGATGATCCCGACACAAAAAGTTCGCATTTTGTGGGTTGAGACATAACCCGCTGTTTGTTGCAAAATCCAGTATTTTCCGAATATCGCGGGCCACTATTACAGGGTCACCGGCTAACACGCCATCATCTAAGTACCATACATTAAATGGGGACTCGAGAGAGTCTATTAGCTCCTTGATGGCGAGGCAAAACAGTGGAGGCCCTAATGGGTCGCCCTGCTGCAGGCCCGACTGTGAGAGTATGACGTGGTCCATCAATAGCAGTTGAGTTGGGTTTCTGTATGCCTGCACAAAGTAGTGGTATAAATCAGGCGCATGGGATACAACAGCTTTTAAAAGATGGTCACGTCGAACGTTGTTAAAAGCATTCTGAAAATCTAGTTTGACCATGACTATGTCTTCTGACCTAGATTCAAGATAGGCTCGTGCGGCATGGATCGCCACTTCTGTTCCACTTCTAGCAGCAAAGCCAAGCTGGTGGTCACCTATTGCTTCCTCAATTTGCGACGAATTTTTCCAGCAGGCGATCTTTGCTGCTATCCTGCGGAGTGTAGATGAGCATGCAATAGGGCGGGTTGTGCCATCCTTCTTTTTCAGAGCAAATAACCTCGCTCCAAATATGATTGGTATGAGATCTCTTGGCGGCTCTCCTCGTAGTAAAATTTCAATGAGTTTAGCAAGTGCATCGGCCAAAGCCTCCGCTCGTTTACCCATTGCTCGAGAAAGTAAATCTTGCAGAAGCCTTAGTCGAATTAAGTCAAGACCCGCAGCGGAGCTTCTAGAAAAGCTTCCTACTGCGCGGTAAATATCTTCCCTTGACACGTGGAAGCTATCCGCGGGGGACGATTCGGCAGGAGGATCTGTCCACCTCAAGTCCGTTGGTGCGCAGGGATGCTTGTCACGTAGAGCTTCTACGTGGTCGGACTCGGCACCGAACGTGTCGCATGAGCTTATGAGCCTTGCAGCGCCCGACACATCACCATCGGTTAACTTTGCGACCACTCTTCTTTTTAGGTCTTCTTCAGAAGTGCCAATTTTTCTGTGCTTCTGGTGGCCGACTTGACCGGCAAATCCGTCGAGTCTGAGACCGTTCTCAAAGTCTCTAAGGTTTGAGCGTATAATGTCTGCCAGCGAACACGACTCATTCTTGACGTTAGGAAGGCGAAGTATAACAGGGCCAAACGATAGTAGAGACAACCATGCTGAATTATGATTGTAGGTTACTACATCGTTTACGACCTTCACAAGGCATTCTAGCACAAACCTTCTTGCTGTTTTGGGTATTATACGTATCATCCTTATATTTTTAAAAACTAACTGAATATGAGATGTCATGTATGAAAGTTGTACACGCGTGTCTTCTGTAGCAGGCTGCCTATAGGCGTTTGATCCTGGATGCATAGAATTTATGCATAGAATCGTTATTAGTTGTCCGTATACTTCTGCCATTGGGCTCGCGATTGTGCGTCGGAGGTATGAAGAAATCCCTTTGTCTCTTGCATCACATTTTATTTCAAGTTAAAGACATTTACGTTTAGAGGGACTGCTACACAGAAACATCTTAGCTTTAGCGTTCTTTGTTCATCTTCAACCATTTATAGTGTTGTGTGTTAAAGGAATGAATCTGCTACACCTAAAACTAAAAAAAATTGTGATTTGAGAAGGGCTTTACTTTCTTTATCTCGCCTGCCAACCTGATTGCTACTAGAGATTTACACAATTTTCCAACTACGCTAAGAAAACAGAGTGTTCTATAAAAGTTTTGTTGACAACAATTCGTTTTCGATTTATATTAGAATAAGTCTTACCATTATCTACTGCTAATGATAACAGTCTTTTTATCATTAGCTTCTCCTGTCAATTGATAAAAATACCTTGAGTGACTTTTGTAGTTGACATACGGCGTCGGACAATATCCTATTTAGCTGCAATAACTCAGCTGTTTCCCTTAAGTTTTCCCAATCAATCTCCTCCAATGTGATGTCTTGAAAATAGCATCTGCATTCCATTACATACCGTTTACTTTTGGTGATTCAATAGAGACGTGTCTATTTGCTAACCGTTATGTATGACTCTTTTTCTGCTTCTTTGATTGTTAATATATACGTCTGCATTTATTTATTTATGATTTCTTTATATAGTTTTTGTTTACGTTAATTTTTTTCTTTGGTTACCTTTTTCCATGTATCTGTTTTGTTCAATTTAAATTTAGAATTTAATCAAACATTTTGAAACCAGAAAGACCCGCGCCTTTTTACCATGTGAAAAATCATCTCATCACCTGCAACAACCGCAATTTTTCTACTGATCGTCAACCACAGCCTTCAAACGTTTTTGATGTCTGCCGCTATTTGAGAATGCCCTTCACGGGCTTCGTCGTACTATTTTTAATTCGAAGTGTTCTATACTATTCATAGTACCGTCCAAATGCTTATTTAGAAATGTTCTATACATCTATGCACACTCCTCAGAAATCATACCTAACAGTCGACCGAGGTTCTTCAAAAAAAACATTTAAATTGTTGGAACTTGAACAAAATGACGATTTGCAAAATGTTTGGGTCCTGCAGTTATGGCACTTACATACTTCCGCTCGCAATTTTCTCACAATATTGTTTGTGGGGAAATTGATTTGCATATTCCACGCAAACAGTATCCAAACAACGTGAGCCTCTGCACGCGAGTGGGGACATTTCCGCAATAAAACGCTGCCCGCCAGTTTATTCGATTTCAAGAGCTTTCCCAACAACACTTATCACCACCGCAGCGTTGCCTCGTTAGATCAAATTGAGATCCTCTGCCTAAGAAACTCGTTTTTTTAGTTCCCTGGTGCTACTCAACTCAGCGCAGATGCTATTAAGAAAATCTATGAATCTCTGGAGATCTATGGATATGGATAGCCTACGATGGAGTTCTGCGGATCTGAGATTTATTGGAAGGCGTCGAAACCATCGCCTATGTAGACGATATGGCGGAGCTGGTAACGGCCCGCAGGGAGTCGTCGCTTGAAACGCAACCAAACACCGCTCTCAATAAAATCGACTCATAAATGAACATAGATCACCTGAGCCTGCCCCCACACTAAACGGACATTCTATATCTCACTGGCCACAAACATGTCCGCAGCATCAGGATAGAGGTTGCGGGTCACCTTGTTCCAATACAAAGGAAGCAAAGTATCTGGATGCCATCGTTGACATCTCTGGGTTTCGGGAAACGCACCTGTTAGATACATATCTCAGAAGATGTCAAAGGTTACACAAAATCTAGCCCATCGAGGACGAGGGCCGATGTGGGAGACACATGTAACTCATGTCAGATTCCCCTCTCGGGGATCTGACAGCAGTGACATGTGAATTCATTCTTCACGCGTAGGCTTCCCCTGGCGATCACAGCGGCTCATCACTTATCCTATATCCAAAGGATTGGAATAAAGGGCCCGGACAGATGCACTCACATATTACGCAACACACGCCCGATTGGTCATGGACAGTTTCAGATATATATATATATATATATATATATATATATAAGAGAATCATTGGAAACACGGCAGTGAACACATGCGTGCTGTGCACATCAGAAAATCCAACACAGTCAATTACTTACAACCTGCACTGCACTCAGGACGGCGCGGCGAGTCTCCTCGTACACGATGGCTGGAAAATTAACAGCGGAGACTTTTTCAGTTCAGTTCAGTTCATTATCATCTTCAAACACACGCTCCATACAGAACATCCGTGTTTCATACATCGTTTTACTTGTCATTCCAGTTATCTATAGTGTTATTAGTACTTATTGGTACTCAGTTTAAATATAATAATAATAATAATAATAATAAT